>OY019134.1:21894587-22087087 GCA_955652365.1 Eristalinus aeneus
CTTTCGAAAATAAGATCAATTGCTAGCTTACGCTGATGATATTGACGTGATTGGACGAACACAGCGAGCCGTCAATGAGGCGTTTGCTGGCATTGAAGCGGAAGCTGCTAAAATGGGTCTAGTGGTAAATGAGGGCAAAACGAAGTACATGCTGTCATCAAGGAAGGACACACAACATCGACGTCTCGGACGGAGCGTCACACTAGGCAGCAGAAACTTCGAGGTAGTTAAGGACTTCGTCTACCTTGGCTCCGCGTTAAATAGAGACAACAACATCAGTACCAAAATCAAACGCAGAATCACTCTTGCCAATCGCTGTTTCTTTGGGCTCAAGAGGCAGTTGAGTAATAAAGCCCTCTCTCGAAGGACTAAGCTCGCTTTATATAGCTAGCTTAATTATCCCACTCCTACTTTTTCGCGCGGAACCCTGGACGTTACTAAAAGTGGATGAGGAAACCCTAAGTTTTTTTTTCGAGAGGAAAGTTTCGCGTGCGATTTTTGGAGTTCTGCGAACTCTATGGGCTGCACAGGCCAAAGTTTATACAAGCTTTGGAGGGGAAAACGAAGTACATGTTGTTGTCAAGGAAGTTGCGTGTTCTCGGACACAGCATCACACTAAGCAGCAGATGAGCTAGTAAAAAACTGCGTCTGCCTTGGCTCCGCGGTAAATAGAAACAACAACACCAGTACCGAAATCAAACGCAGAATCACTCTTGCCAATCGGTGTTTATTTGGGCTCAAAATCCAATTGAGTAATGACTATTTTTTTCCGAGAAATTGTCTGTGGTGTCCAGAACTTGAGTTCCGACCTTGTGAATTGAAAAGAACTAAATTAAAGTTAATAATAATAATAATTGTTGGCGCTACAGTCCAAAGGGGGACCAGGGCCTAGCTTGCTCACCAACTACTCGTGTTGTGCGCGCTACTGTTCTCTCACGAGTAGAAGGAACCTACAATTTTTTGCCGACTCCGAACGCACTCTCCCCACTACGCCACGGCGATAAGATAGATAAATAAATGAAAGAAACTTGTACTCGACTCAAATTATATTGAGCTACTTTGGCGAAAAATAGCAAATTTTAAATGATTACGAACCACAAGCCCTTAATCTTAACCCGAATTTGAGTGACAATTTTTAAGTTTCTGTAAAGCCTTTACTTGAATTTTCTAACCAATAACTGAAATCCCAAACTATAAAACTCTTCAATCAACCTTTCATATTTCGTTCAAACTTATAATATATTCTGTAAAAGAGAATGGAAAAATATTACAGATCAGGAGACTATATATGTACTTCTATTTTAACAGATGAAACAAGTTTAATGTTCTTCAGTCGGTATATTAAAAGTTCTTTAATTAATCTGCCGTAAATTGGTACAATACAAATCTATTCTAATGGATGCTTTTTAAGCTGGTATACAAGTTATTGCGAAAATTCGAATCATAGAGTGATAGATCCGAATCTTTAAAAACTCATCATAAATAGATATGAAGTATGTAAGAGAATAAAATGTGACGGTATTGTTAAGCATGCGTTACATATCCTACAAAATATATACATACAGTACTGAGCAAAATAATAGCATCACGTTAGATTTTGTTACTAATATGCTAATTACTTTTTCCTTTGGTGAGGCAGGCGCCTCATATTTATGGCACAACCTCTTTATTATAACAGTCATAAAACCCACAAACAAGATAATAACAAAATGCATCTTGTCATTAAAAAAGGTCCCGTTACGGCAGATGCAGCCGAATTTAAATGTGTAAAATAATAGCACTACGTCACTCTGAAGAGCGTTTTAGAAGTGTAGGCCAGCAGTTTGATTTTTAGTTTAGTTACAAACTACACATATTATTGTTTTACTAAAAGATAATATTTCAACAGTGCAATTTTGTTAGCAATGTAACATTGTACTCCCGAGAAACATGCCTTAATAAAAAAAATATGCTTTCCGATGGTAAATCTTACAAATTCATGGGTGAAATTGTTGGGTGTTCAAATAAAAAAAAAATAGGAAGAAAAAAAGGAGGAAGAAAATCGAAACTAACCACCGCCGACAAACGACAAATAGTAAGATTAGTCAAACGTAACCTTATGAACGTTATGAAAATAAACGAGGAGTTTAATTTACCCGTGGTGACATCAACAATAAGAAAAAGGCTGATAAAGTAGAATTCACCTGCCAGAAGTCCCAGAAAAATAGCACTACTGTCAAAAATGAACTGGGAACTTTCTAAATGGCGCAATATATTATGGACAGATGAATCCAAAATAGTTTTATTTGGTACTCCTGGAACCAGGACAATTGTCGCAGGCCAAAAAACCAAGTGTAACAACCTGCAAAGACCGTTAAGCCGGTGGAGCAAAAACGTATGAGGATGCTTTTCCTATTATGCTACTGGTCACATTTTTTTTGTGACGCCTTAATCGACTTCACGCCACGACATTGTATATAAAGGTTATACTACCAAGTACTAACAATAACAAAAATAAAAAAAAAACTTCACTATTTCTTTGATTTTTACTTCATATTTATAAATTTTTGGACTTGGTGCTATTATATTATTATATTCTCAGTTCAGTTCTTATCTTGTTTATGGCTTTTATTACTGATGGAATAATGATGTTGTGCATTAAATATGATGTATTTGCATGACGGTAGGAAAAAGTTATTAGCAAAAGAGTGAAAAAGCCGAACATGGTGTTATTATTTTGCACAGTCGTGTAGATATATTTCATATGCAGAAACAATATGTGTTGAGTATATTGAATAATTTACATAAATTTGCATGTGCCAATATCTAACGGGCGAGAAAGCATTGTTTTTTCCATTTATTAGAAAACTTTGTTGAGGAAGAAAATATGAAAAAAAAAAAGTGTAATCCAAACTAAAATACCTCATTATTTTACATAAAATAATATATATGTATATAATTTCTGTATAATGAAATTTCTATATAGTGAAGTTTCTTTGGTCCCCTGCGAATTCATCATAGGGAAGTTCGACTGTATTTGTATATATGTACATGTATCATTGTAATATATATTTTATATTTTTCAGCATCTCATCCATTCTCGTCTTGATGATTTAAGGCCAGTTCTTAGCCTATGAACAACTTTGCCTTTATTGCTTTTGGAGATAGATCTACAAGAGTCCATGTATTTTTCGAAATTTAAACATCATGTGAAACATTTATTTAATATTCACTTTCATCATAATTTATAACTTCTTAAACTGTTTGTGGTATTTCCTTTTATTATAAAGATATAACAGAATCTGCATTCCCTCATTCTTTTGCTCTTCTACGTGCAAATATTCTTGATGAGTTTCAAGTTTGTCTTATATTGTTTTCTTCCTTGTATTGGGCAGAATTTGAATTTTTCGATTTCGATTTAAATTTTTTTTATTGTATATTGCAAAATGTCCTCATCTTTCTCATCAACTTGTGCATGGAAATTTATTAATTTTCATTAGTATAAAATGTCCCAAGAGTTTCTTTAGAAACTTCATCTGAATCGTTTATCCATCATAGATTAGACTGCTTTTTTAATATTAAGAAAAGATGTTATCCACATTAGTTATAAAATAACATTCTATTTATTTTGAAAATTTATCTAACCCAAAATGATAAACATCTTTCTAATGATCACAACCGGAATAAAAATTTTATTTTCTCATCTTTAATATATCTCCGATTTTGTAAGTACTAGAGTAAAGTGTGTGTCTATTGATCTGCCAAAAACTAAGTAACAATTTGCGTTTCACACACTAAACAAAACAGCGCTGTTATCAGAAGAACTTTCAAAACTTTACTAAAATAAGTTTCTCAAGCTTAAAACAGATGCTAACAACGATTTGCTTGCAGTATTGATCCAGGAAAAAAAAATATCATACCCAATGGGCTGTAGACAAGATAACATGCCGATTCCGACCCTTGTCAAAAACTACTATACAACACGAGATGGAATTTTGCCCACCATTCGGTTTGCAGTGAAAATTTCCTAATCCAGAGGCAGATAAGAAAATGTAATTTTCTGTTTGTTTGCCTGGTACATGTGTTCCATGAAGTTATACCCTCATTCTCTAAAAGAAGTGGTCTTTAATGTTCAGTGAACTGTAACAAAGTCGCTCTATTTTCTTTTAACGGTAAAAAAAACTGTTAACCACTTAAAGAGAACGAACAGTTTAAGTCTTTTTTGCATTTACAAACGCCCTTACAATTGATATTGTGCAAATACCAGTTTTTGTTTTTGTTAAATAGAATAATAAATTTGGAAATTATGTGGTTGATGTGTCGCAATGGGCATACATTTGAAAAATTGAATGGGTTTTGCTAAAATCTTAACTTTTGAATGGGAGAATAGGAGATTTGTTTCTAATACATTGATAGTTCAAGTTGTGACGAAGAAATGTAGCCCATTAAAGTTATTTTGAATATTCAATATTTATTTCAAAAATTTGAAGTATTGCTTTTAGGTCAATAATTTGGAGTGACTTAAATTGATGAAATATGTAAGGTAGCCAAACAAACTGCTTAAAGTTATATTCGTTGCATGGCCTTTGTTGGCTTAAACGGCTTCCCAACGTCTGGTCATTGAGTTCACCAAGTTTTGACACCTTTCAACTGGAATTTTCTCCCAAGACTATTTAACTTCAGCCCAAAGTGCTTCGTTACTGGGCGGTTTTATTTCTGACACTGCTTTTTTTTTAATCGACCCACAAATTTTCAATAAGATCGAGGTCAGGCGATTGCGCTGACCACTCCATCACATTCATTGCATGATCTTCAAATCATTTTTTGGTAATTTTATGGGTGTGCTTGGGGTCATTGTCCTATTGGAAGACCTACAAAAGTAGCATTTCATCCTCTGTGTACGGGAGCATAACAATTACAAGAATATTTACGTAGACGTGTTGATCCATGATGGGTTTCATCCAGTATATGGGCCCAATTCCATAATAGGAAAAATAAACCGATACCACTTTATTTGTATATTTGCGATCATATTCCGCTTTTGGAGAAACGAGATCCCTTACCGCCAAACACGATTTTACTTTCTTTGGTCCATAACACGTTGCGCCATTTTCGCCACAAGCTTTGATATCCAAGCTTTCTTTTAGCTCAGTTGCTGCTTTGAAGGGATTCTTTTGGCTTTCCCGGACTAAGCGTCTAGTAAGAGTTGTCGACTTAACCGGTTTTAGCCCATGAGTTTAGATTTTACGTGTGTATATTGCATAATAAATAAATATTGCATTACAAATCATTTTGTTGGAGCAGCCAACAAAACATATTTATTTATTTGTGCACTCATTATTTTATTTATTTGGTTTGTTTGTTTTTCGAATAAATGTTCTGAAGTTTGAAATCACATTTTGAAAGACCTCTTTGCATTTCCTCCAATGAAATTACTCTTAATTTCTAGCGTTTCTATTTAACGAAGATTTTTCTTTAGTGGTTATTCTTTGAAACTTAAGATTTTGTCTTGCATTAATTAAGAAGGTATTAACATTCTTGTAGTAAGGTCGATAATCAATCTCTTCTAAACAGACGAAATGCATTAATTTCCTCTTATTCCCAATTTCTTTGTATGAATACAAATTTACCCACGACCAAGACATGGAACACAACATCTAAACACTGTATCCAACATGTTTTTTTTTGTAGTTCAGTTCAGAACGATGTGCTACCCTTTCGCCAAATTTCGACGGCCCATTGTGACAGAAAATTACAAACACTCTCTTCTAGGTGGACACACAATTATTTCTGTGTAGAGTTACAAAATAATTTCATTAATTCTAATTGGCACTTATCGACGATATTTTCCTAGGCGTTCTCGCAACCATATTGAACGGATAATTAATAAAATCATACAAAAGTAAATAAATAAGTTTCTGTGTATTTTTAATAATATAACATATCCATTTCAGTCCGACTTTAGGCAAAACCACAAAACCACTCTTGCACTTATCAGTGGGAATGAAGACGTAAGAAGTCTGAGACAATTTAAACTAAAATTTTATAATACAAAATGCCTTACAAACAAACAACTGATTACAATATTTCCTAGGATCGGAGATGTACGGGTACTTAAGGATAGATATTATAACGGTGTGAAATTGGATCATATTAAAGATTGTAAATGCAAAACAAGTACCGACGTGAAACAGTAAATAAGTGCGACACTAGCGATTATGTTCGACATAATACCGCGCCTCATTTAAAGCACACTTTTTTTACGGTAGCACCTCTTTTGAGCTGTTTCACATGTAACGCCGTTTTGATAAGGACTTGGTCCCTTAATGGAACGCACACGTTTTATTTAATTTTTATAACATCTATGAATGTATGCAAACTTGTACGTATTGTCAGTAAGTCTTTTTTATATCACATCTGATCGATGCTACAATGGTGATGGTATAGACTGCTATAGAATAAACAACACGCAGCGAGTTTACTGTAAAAGACCACTTCAATTGTTGATAATAAATATTTTTGTACCGAATGGAGGACATCAGGTCATGAGAAAGGTTGGACAAGCAATGTACCAACAACACAAATGCAACTATTAAACATGGAAGTGGTAACGTTATGGGGGTTGTATGAGTGCGAATAGAGTTGGAAATACTAAGCAATTTTTCGAAAACACGATGGAATGCCATAAAACAGTTACGATTCAAAGCAGACGGCACATAACAAATAGTGGGTATTGTAGTTAGTTGAATTTTCCACCAGTCCTTAATCCCATAGAGTATAAATGGGCGATCATGGAGAAAAAAAAATCCCCAGGAACCGATAACAAGTAAATCCTTACTAAAGAATGTCATTTCTAAAAAATAGAACATAATAGGAGCCGAAATAATGACTTGGAACTTGTAACACCGATGTCAAGAAGTCTTAACAAAATTTATTAAACAAAAAAGAGTTTGCTTCGTGGTACTAAATTTAGAATTTCATTTTATTATATAGATTTTAATTGTAAATAAATTTCCGAATACTTTTGTGGAATAGAGTTTGATGTTTTCTTGTCATAAAACAAAAAACAAAATAGCCTTATTGTTATATTAAAAAAGTGCGATATTTTGCTAAACAATTTATGAATAAGGAATAAATAATATTGAATTGACATAAATATTTGTAAAACGCGTACATTTTTTCTTTAATAAATATTTTTGTGTGTACATATATTGTGAGTACTTTTGTGTGTACATATATTGTTCATATTTTCATTTTCAAGTTTTCGCAAGTATATAACTCGATATATTCGTACAACGGAGAAGGAAAGAAAATGGCTTTACCAAGCAACTTTAACCACCACCTCAATCTAAAAGGCATAAATAAACATATCGACAAAAGTAGAATAAAAACCGTTTACCTACTTTGAGAAGTACTGTTAACTAACGGTAGAGTCCGAGTCGATGGTGATAATTAATAAATTACTAAATTAAGAAAAATTAAACAAATTAATCAATTTATCGTTAGTAAGATTGTTTTGGGTTTTGGTACATTAACGAAAGGCCTGTCTTTGAATTTTCCAGTATAAGTATACACACATGCTCCCCAAAAATCTTTCCTGTTAAGGAAATTACTCTTTGACAAATGCTGAACCTATAACCTGTTTTAACCACTTAAAGAGAACGAACAGTTTAAGTCTTTTTTGCATTTACAAACGCCCTTACAATTGGTATTGTGCAAATACCATTTTTTGTTTTTGTTAAATAGAATAATAAATTTGGAAATTATGTGGTTGATGTGTGCCCATTACTTTTGAAAAATTGAATGGGTTTTGCTAAAATCTTAACTTTTGAATGGGAGAATAGGAGATTTGTTTCTAATACATTGATAGTTCAAGTTGTGACGAAGAAATGTAGCCCATTAAAGTTATTTTGAATATTCAATATTTATTTCATAAATTTGAAATATTGCTTTTAGGTCAATAATTTGGAGTGACTTAAATTGATAAAATATGTAAGGTAGCCAAACAAACTGCTTAAAGTTATATTCATTGCATGGCCTTTGTTAGCTTAAACGGCTTCCCAACGTCTGGTCATTGAGTTAACCAAGTTTTGACACCTTTCAACTGGAATTTTCTCCCAAGACTATTTAACTGCAGCCCAAAGTGCTTCGTTACTGGTCGGTTTTATTTCTGACACTGCTGTTTTTTTAATCGGCCCACAAATTTTCAATAAGATCGAGGTCAGGCGATTGCGCTGACCACTCCATCACATTCATTGCATGATCCTCAAACCATTTTATGGGTGTGCTTGGGGTCATTGTCCTATTGGAAGACCTACAAAAGTAGCATTTCATCCTCTGTGTACGGGAGCATAACAATTACAAGAATATTTACGTAGACGTGTTGATCCATGATGGGTTTCATCCAGTATATGGGCCCAATTCCATAATAGGAAAAACAAACCGATACCACTTTATTTGTATATTTGCGATCATATTCCGCTTTTGGAGAACTTCTGATGAAGAAACGAGATCCCTTACCGCCAAACACGATTTTACTTTCATCGGTCCATAACACGTTTCGCCATTTTCGCCACAAGCTGTAATATCCAAGCTTTCTTTTAGCTCAGTTGCTGATTTGAAGGGATTCTTTTGGCTTTTTCGGACTAAGCGTCTAGTAAGAGTTGTCGACTTAACCGGTTTTAGCCCACGAGTTTCGATTTTACGTGTGTATATTGCACAGTAAATAAATATTGCATTTCAAATCAATTTGTTGGAGCAGCCAACAAAATGTCGAACTTCTGCATAAGTTTTATCTTGTAAAATATTTTTTTTTACAATAACCCGATTTTCATTTGTACAATGCCTTCCACAACCCATTGTCTTTAGAAAACTGTAAATTTTATGTTTTATATAATTAAAGTTACTAAAAATCAACAAATTTCAACATTTAACAGACTTATATTGATATATAACACCAAAATATGTTTTTTTTTCAAACGAAAACTGTACACTGTGCTATTATTTTCAACGCTGTGCAAAGGGGTAATGTAACAATATAATTATCTCGCAATCTCGGTCTAGCTCGCACTTTTGTTCTCTCACGAGTAGAAGGGACTTACAGTTTTTTGCCGACTCCGAACGGCGAAATTTGAGAAGCTTTCTTAGACAGTTATTATTCTTTGAGTGTTGTCAGTAACTCGAAAGAGGTGGTGCCGTGAAAACTTCGAAGTGTTCAGCCGGAAATCGAACTTAGACCCTTCGGCATTTGGGCGTCGTACTCTACCCACTACGCCAAGGCGGCCACTATGTCACAATATGGCTTCGTAAAAAAGAACCGTGGAGAAATATTTGTTCTTTCATTAATTTAAAAAATTTAAAATTAAAAAAAGTTAAAAGAAATATATAAATATATATATATATATATACACATATATATATATATATATATATATATATATATATACATATATATACATATATATATATATATATATATATATATATATATATATATATAAGTCACATCTGATCGATGCTACAATGGTGATGGTATAGACTGCTATAGAATAAACAACACGCAGCGAGTTTACTGTAAAAGACCACTTCAATTGTTGATAATAAATATTTTTGTACCGAATGGAGGACATCAGGTCATGAGAAAGGTTGGACAAGCAATGTACCAACAACACAAATGCAACTATTAAACATGGAAGTGGTAACGTTATGGGGGTTGTATGAGTGCGAATAGAGTTGGAAATACTAAGCAATTTTTCGAAAACACGATGGAATGCCATAAAACAGTTACGATTCAAAGCAGACGGCACATAACAAATAGTGGGTATTGTAGTTAGTTGAATTTTCCACCAGTCCTTAATCCCATAGAGTATAAATGGGCGATCATGGAGAAAAAAAAATCCCCAGGAACCGATAACAAGTAAATCCTTACTAAAGAATGTCATTTCTAAAAAATAGAACATAATAGGACCCGAAATAATGACTTGGAACTTGTAACACCGATGTCAAGAAGTCTTAACAAAATTTATTAAACAAAAAAGAGTTTGCTTCGTGGTACTAAATTTAGAATTTCATTTTATTATATAGATTTTAATTGTAAATAAATTTCCGAATACTTTTGTGGAATAGAGTTTGATGTTTTCTTGTCATAAAACAAAAAACAAAATAGCCTTATTGTTATATTAAAAAAGTGCGATATTTTGCTAAACAATTTATGAATAAGGAATAAATAATATTGAATTGACATAAATATTTGTAAAACGCGTACATTTTTTCTTTAATAAATATTTTTGTGTGTACATATATTGTGAGTACTTTTGTGTGTACATATATTGTTCATATTTTCATTTTCAAGTTTTCGCAAGTATATAACTCGATATATTCGTACAACGGAGAAGGAAAGAAAATGGCTTTACCAAGCAACTTTAACCACCACCTCAATCTAAAAGGCATAAATAAACATATCGACAAAAGTAGAATAAAAACCGTTTACCTACTTTGAGAAGTACTGTTAACTAACGGTAGAGTCCGAGTCGATGGTGATAATTAATAAATTACTAAATTAAGAAAAATTAAACAAATTAATCAATTTATCGTTAGTAAGATTGTTTTGGGTTTTGGTACATTAACGAAAGGCCTGTCTTTGAATTTTCCAGTATAAGTATACACACATGCTCCCCAAAAATCTTTCCTGTTAAGGAAATTACTCTTTGACAAATGCTGAACCTATAACCTGTTTTAACCACTTAAAGAGAACGAACAGTTTAAGTCTTTTTTGCATTTACAAACGCCCTTACAATTGGTATTGTGCAAATACCATTTTTTGTTTTTGTTAAATAGAATAATAAATTTGGAAATTATGTGGTTGATGTGTGCCCATTACTTTTGAAAAATTGAATGGGTTTTGCTAAAATCTTAACTTTTGAATGGGAGAATAGGAGATTTGTTTCTAATACATTGATAGTTCAAGTTGTGACGAAGAAATGTAGCCCATTAAAGTTATTTTGAATATTCAATATTTATTTCATAAATTTGAAATATTGCTTTTAGGTCAATAATTTGGAGTGACTTAAATTGATGAAATATGTAAGGTAGCCAAACAAACTGCTTAAAGTTATATTCATTGCATGGCCTTTGTTAGCTTAAACGGCTTCCCAACGTCTGGTCATTGAGTTAACCAAGTTTTGACACCTTTCAACTGGAATTTTCTCCCAAGACTATTTAACTGCAGCCCAAAGTGCTTCGTTACTGGTCGGTTTTATTTCTGACACTGCTGTTTTTTTAATCGGCCCACAAATTTTCAATAAGATCGAGGTCAGGCGATTGCGCTGACCACTCCATCACATTCATTGCATGATCCTCAAACCATTTTATGGGTGTGCTTGGGGTCATTGTCCTATTGGAAGACCTACAAAAGTAGCATTTCATCCTCTGTGTACGGGAGCATAACAATTACAAGAATATTTACGTAGACGTGTTGATCCATGATGGGTTTCATCCAGTATATGGGCCCAATTCCATAATAGGAAAAACAAACCGATACCACTTTATTTGTATATTTGCGATCATATTCCGCTTTTGGAGAACTTCTGATGAAGAAACGAGATCCCTTACCGCCAAACACGATTTTACTTTCATCGGTCCATAACACGTTTCGCCATTTTCGCCACAAGCTGTAATATCCAAGCTTTCTTTTAGCTCAGTTGCTGATTTGAAGGGATTCTTTTGGCTTTTTCGGACTAAGCGCCTAGTAAGAGTTGTCGACTTAACCGGTTTTAGCCCACGAGTTTCGATTTTACGTGTGTATATTGCACAGTAAATAAATATTGCATTTCAAATCAATTTGTTGGAGCAGCCAACAAAATGTCGAACTTCTGCATAAGTTTTATCTTGTAAAATATTTTTTTTTACAATAACCCGATTTTCATTTGTACAATGCCTTCCACAACCCATTGTCTTTAGAAAACTGTAAATTTTATGTTTTATATAATTAAAGTTACTAAAAATCAACAAATTTCAACATTTAACAGACTTATATTGATATATAACACCAAAATATGTTTTTTTTTCAAACGAAAACTGTACACTGTGCTATTATTTTCAACGCTGTGCAAAGGGGTAATGTAACAATATAATTATCTCGCAATCTCGGTCTAGCTCGCACTTTTGTTCTCTCACGAGTAGAAGGGACTTACAGTTTTTTGCCGACTCCGAACGGCGAAATTTGAGAAGCTTTCTTAGACAGTTATTATTCTTTGAGTGTTGTCAGTAACTCGAAAGAGGTGGTGCCGTGAAAACTTCGAAGTGTTCAGCCGGAAATCGAACTTAGACCCTTCGGCATTTGGGCGTCGTACTCTACCCACTACGCCAAGGCGGCCACTATGTCACAATATGGCTTCGTAAAAAAGAACCGTGGAGAAATATTTGTTCTTTCATTAATTTAAAAAATTTAAAATTAAAAAAAGTTAAAAGAAATATATAAATATATATATATATATATATACATATATATATATATATATATATATATATATATATATATATACATATATATACATATATATATATATATATATATATATATATAAGTCACATCTGATCGATGCTACAATGGTGATGGTATAGACTGCTATAGAATAAACAACACGCAGCGAGTTTACTGTAAAAGACCACTTCAATTGTTGATAATAAATATTTTTGTACCGAATGGAGGACATCAGGTCATGAGAAAGGTTGGACAAGCAATGTACCAACAACACAAATGCAACTATTAAACATGGAAGTGGTAACGTTATGGGGGTTGTATGAGTGCGAATAGAGTTGGAAATACTAAGCAATTTTTCGAAAACACGATGGAATGCCATAAAACAGTTACGATTCAAAGCAGACGGCACATAACAAATAGTGGGTATTGTAGTTAGTTGAATTTTCCACCAGTCCTTAATCCCATAGAGTATAAATGGGCGATCATGGAGAAAAAAAAATCCCCAGGAACCGATAACAAGTAAATCCTTACTAAAGAATGTCATTTCTAAACAATAGAACATAATAGGACCCGAAATAATGACTTGGAACTTGTAACACCGATGTCAAGAAGTCTTAACAAAATTTATTAAACAAAAAAGAGTTTGCTTCGTGGTACTAAATTTAGAATTTCATTTTATTATATAGATTTTAATTGTAAATAAATTTCCGAATACTTTTGTGGAATAGAGTTTGATGTTTTCTTGTCATAAAACAAAAAACAAAATAGCCTTATTGTTATATTAAAAAAGTGCGATATTTTGCTAAACAATTTATGAATAAGGAATAAATAATATTGAATTGACATAAATATTTGTAAAACGCGTACATTTTTTCTTTAATAAATATTTTTGTGTGTACATATATTGTGAGTATTTTTGTGTGTACATATATTGTTCATATTTTCATTTTCAAGTTTTCGCAAGTATATAACTCGATATATTCGTACAACGGAAAAGGAAAGAAAATGGCTTTACCAAGCAACTTTAACCACCACCTCAATCTAAAAGGCATAAATAAACATATCGACAAAAGTAGAATAAAAACCGTTTACCTACTTTGAGAAGTACTGTTAACTAACGGTAGAGTCCGAGTCGATGGTGATAATTAATAAATTACTAAATTAAGAAAAATTAAACAAATTAATCAATTTATCGTTAGTAAGATTGTTTTGGGTTTTGGTACATTAACGAAAGGCCTGTCTTTGAATTTTCCAGTATAAGTATACACACATGCTCCCCAAAAATCTTTCCTGTTAAGGAAATTACTCTTTGACAAATGCTGAACCTATAACCTGTTTTAACCACTTAAAGAGAACGAACAGTTTAAGTCTTTTTTGCATTTACAAACGCCCTTACAATTGGTATTGTGCAAATACCATTTTTTGTTTTTGTTAAATAGAATAATAAATTTGGAAATTATGTGGTTGATGTGTGCCCATTACTTTTGAAAAATTGAATGGGTTTTGCTAAAATCTTAACTTTTGAATGGGAGAATAGGAGATTTGTTTCTAATACATTGATAGTTCAAGTTGTGACGAAGAAATGTAGCCCATTAAAGTTATTTTGAATATTCAATATTTATTTCATAAATTTGAAATATTGCTTTTAGGTCAATAATTTGGAGTGACTTAAATTGATGAAATATGTAAGGTAGCCAAACAAACTGCTTAAAGTTATATTCATTGCATGGCCTTTGTTAGCTTAAACGGCTTCCCAACGTCTGGTCATTGAGTTAACCAAGTTTTGACACCTTTCAACTGGAATTTTCTCCCAAGACTATTTAACTGCAGCCCAAAGTGCTTCGTTACTGGTCGGTTTTATTTCTGACACTGCTGTTTTTTTAATCGGCCCACAAATTTTCAATAAGATCGAGGTCAGGCGATTGCGCTGACCACTCCATCACATTCATTGCATGATCCTCAAACCATTTTATGGGTGTGCTTGGGGTCATTGTCCTATTGGAAGACCTACAAAAGTAGCATTTCATCCTCTGTGTACGGGAGCATAACAATTACAAGAATATTTACGTAGACGTGTTGATCCATGATGGGTTTCATCCAGTATATGGGCCCAATTCCATAATAGGAAAAATAAACCGATACCACTTTATTTGTATATTTGCGATCATATTCCGCTTTTGGAGAAACGAGATCCCTTACCGCCAAACACGAATTTACTTTCTTTGGTCCATAACACGTTGCGCCATTTTCGCCACAAGCTTTGATATCAAAGCTTTCTTTTAGCTCAGTTGCTGCTTTGAAGGGATTCTTTTGGCTTTCCCGGACTAAGCGTCTAGTAAGAGTTGTCGACTTAACCGGTTTTAGCCCATGAGTTTAGATTTTACGTGTGTATATTGCATAATAAATAAATATTGCATTACAAATCATTTTGTTGGAGCAGCCAACAAAACATATTTATTTATTTGTGCACTCATTATTTTATTTATTTGGTTTGTTTGTTTTTCGAATAAATGTTCTGAAGTTTGAAATCACATTTTGAAAGACCTCTTTGCATTTCCTCCAATGAAATTACTCTTAATTTCTAGCGTTTCTATTTAACGAAGATTTTTCTTTAGTGGTTATTCTTTGAAACTTAAGATTTTGTCTTGCATTAATTAAGAAGGTATTAACATTCTTGTAGTAAGGTCGATAATCAATCTCTTCTAAACAGACGAAATGCATTAATTTCCTCTTATTCCCAATTTCTTTGTATGAATACAAATTTACCCACGACCAAGACATGGAACACAACATCTAAACACTGTATCCAACATGTTTTTTTTTGTAGTTCAGTTCAGAACGATGTGCTACCCTTTCGCCAAATTTCGACGGCCCATTGTGACAGAAAATTACAAACACTCTCTTCTAGGTGGACACACAATTATTTCTGTGTAGAGTTACAAAATAATTTCATTAATTCTAATTGGCACTTATCGACGATATTTTCCTAGGCGTTCTCGCAACCATATTGAACGGATAATTAATAAAATCATACAAAAGTAAATAAATAAGTTTCTGTGTATTTTTAATAATATAACATATCCATTTCAGTCCGACTTTAGGCAAAACCACAAAACCACTCTTGCACTTATCAGTGGGAATGAAGACGTAAGAAGTCTGAGACAATTTAAACTAAAATTTTATAATACAAAATGCCTTACAAACAAACAACTGTTTACAATATTTCCTAGGATCGGAGATGTACGGGTACTTAAGGATAGATATTATATTATTTTTTTTACGGTAGCACCTCTTTTGAGTTGTTTCACATGTAACGCCGTTTTGATAAGGACTTGGTACCTTAATGGAACGCACACGTTTTATTTAATTTTTATAGCATCTATGATTATATGCAAACTTGTACGTATTGTCAGTAAGTCTTTTTTATATCATATCTGATCGATTGAACAGATTGCTAAAATGGTGATGGTATAGACTGCTATAGAATAAACAACACGTAGCGAGTTTACTGTAAAAGACCACTTCAATTGTTGATAATAAATATATTTGTACCGAATGGAGGACATCAGGTCATGAGAAAGGTTGGACAAGCAATGTACCAACAACACAAAGGCAACTATTAAACATGGAAGTGGTAACGTTATGGGGGTTGTATGAGTGCGAATAGAGTTGGAAATACTAAGCAATTTTTCGAAAACACGATGAAATGCCATAAAAGAGTTACATATTAAAAGCTAAAAAAACAAACAAACGAGACAACGATTCAAAGCAGACGGCACATAACAAATTGTGGGTATTGTAGTTAGTTGAATTTTCCACCAGTCCTTAATCCCATAGAGTATAAATGGGCCATCATGGAGAAAAAAAAATTCTCAAGGATCCGATAACAAGTAAATCCTCCCTAAAGAATGTCATTTCTCAAAAATAGAACATAATAGGACCCGAAATAATGACTTGGAACTTGTAACACCGATGTCAAGAAGTCTTAACAAAATTTATTAAACATAAAAGGGTTTGCTTCGTGCTACTAAATTTAGAATTTCATTTTATTATATAGATTTTAATGGTAAATAAATTTCCGAATACTTTTGTGGAATAGAGTTTGATGTTTTCTTGTCATAGAACAAAAAACAAAACAGCCTTATTGTTATATTAAAAAAGTGCGATATTCTGCTAAACAATTTATGGATAAGGAATAAATAATATTGAATTGGCATAAATATTTGTAAAACGCGTACATTTTTTCTTTAATAAATATTTTTGTGTGTACATATATTGTGAGTATTTTTGTGTGTACATATATTGTTCATATTTTCATTTTCAAGTTTTCGCAAGTATATAACTCGATATATTCGTACAACGGAGAAGGAAAGAAAATGGCTTTACCAAGCAACTTTAACTACCACCTCAATCTAAAAGGCATAAATAAACATATCGACAAAAGTAGAATAAAAACCGTTTACCTACTTTGACAAGTCGAGTCGATGTTGATAATTAATAAAGTACTAAATTAAGAAAAATTAAACAAATTAATTAAAATATTGACAGATGTACATTAACGAAAGGCCTGTCTTTGAATTTTCCAGTATAAGTATACACACATGCTCCCCAAAAATCTTTCCTGTTAAGGAAATTACTCTTTGACAAATAGTGAACCTATTACCGGATGCATAAATACAATTGATCAACTACACAGATAAATAAAGTTTATCTCGCTACAATGCTTATCTAAACAAAGCGACAACATTCCCATTTGCGCGCAGAATTCGACTACACACAATGGATGGAGGGGTAGTTGTAATGTACAAAAAAAAATCACTATTTAGGCAACAAGAAATTTTCTCAATAATTCTCAATCCTGCTCGACTTGATTCAAAGAATGCTACAGGGTTAGTATAAGCGCAAACGACTCATCTTCATAAAATTACTCTAAACTTATGTAATATATTTTTTAAATGACTTTCCGAATATTTTCATAAATTCTAATAGATACATGAGTGTAGTAATTATATAAATTATAATATATACGTTAACAAAAGTGTGGGAAAAATCATTATTGTTTTTTTTTTCATAACATCAAGTTAGAAGGAATGGATACGATAAATGATATAAAATGGATGGCCATATGAAAATGGATAATACCCCTACATACAATACTAAAATCTTTAAATCAACAAGAGCAGGCTTGTATGCAGTATGTTGCGTATGCTGTTTGGTGTATAGATAAACAAATTGTAAAAAATTAAAATTCAAATGCTTTGCTTTGATTTTAAGAGACAAATTTTATTTTTTATTAAGTCCTACTTAAAACGATCTAAAAAAAAAAGCGAAAGTACCTTAGAAGTTTAAACATCTAAAGCATACTATGTCGTGAAAACCATGAGTAAGAAGTACAAACATAATAAAGTAGAATTTATAGGGATTTCGGATAATTATGTCTTTAATTTTAAAACGTGTACAAGGTAATAAGTCTAGTAAAATTTCATATAGATACAATTAAACCTCGATTATCTACTTAAAATGGACTTGTTTCAAACTTAGAGATAGCGCTGCTTATGAGATCTTGATAATCGATATTCAATTAAAGTATAATCAAAAATTGTTTATGGAGCACATAAAGAAAAGTAATCACGATATGAAGTTGATAGCGTTTACTTTTTTTTAAGCTTATGTGCGTTTTTAAAAAATTTCCAACCATTCGTTAGATCCTCGGTTTCTTCATGCTCTGTTTACGAAATGTAAAACCAATTACACTGCCATGTAACAATTCGAAACTTTTGAAATTCATAATTTTACCTAAAGTAAATACAACTGCCTAAATTAAATAAGAATATATACACTAAGATGTGAAAAAATAGATCAAGAAAAAAATAATATTTGAACTTGAGGTATTTAACTACAGTAACTGAATATTTTCGAAAATAAGATATTTACAAAACTTGCGTACCAGATTCAATGCAATTGAACAATAAACTAGAATAATGTAAATGGTACACCGTATATACTTTTTGTTTAATACTGAATCAAACAAATCGTATTTTGAAATTGTGCACCTTTTGTATTACAACTATAAAATTGAATCGGGTCAGAATGAAATATCACAATGAACCCAAAAGTATACGCCTGGGAAAATAAACATTTTAGATTGAAAATCTTGTTATAAAAATAATTTTAGAACAAATCAATGAAATGAGGGGCTCATATAGACAGTGCCATATAATTATGGCTTTAAACTCGGTGACTTTTTTTTGTATATGCTGAAAAATACAATATATAATACTAAAATTCTATAAATGCAACTCAATTTCATCTTGTGTTCAAGATTATGTAATTGTAACTTATAAACATTGACTTCAGGGCTTTAGTGCCATATTAAAATAAACAAGTTATTTATGATGTTAATACAAATTATTTTCAGTCGTGACATCGCTTACAATTTGTGCTTAGGTATGTATGTATGTATGTTAATGCTATGAATTTAAGTTGATAATTTAGTATAAAAATGCCGTACATTACAAATTGTATTAAAAATATTTCACCGGATATTTAAATTATTTTAATATACGTTCAAACTCTGATATGATTTTAGTTCACATTTTCGAAATTAATTTGTTGTTCATCATGAAAACTTTATATTTATGGATCTATGGCGCCAACATCTTCGACAATTCTTCATCTTGTAAGCACCCTTTTAAAAATTCTTCCTGAGTTAATTGACCGTCATTATTTTCATCCATTTTTGCAAATATATTTTTAGCTCTTTCTTCTGCTGAATCTGCAGGACGATTTGAAGAACAAGCCCCCAACATATCGTAAATAGCCTGTAACAGGAAGAAACAAAATTATTAATATCTTTCGCACATTCCAAATGCATTAAACTTATTCAATTCACACAATTATATTCAATACTATTGTTTATATGAATGTAACACAAATCCACAAAACTAAGAAACTATTTTTTGCTGCCTTCACTGATTTGTATTGATTTCGAATCGTATCCAAATGAGCTATAGAAATATTTAATTTATTCTATTATTTATTTAAGAATTCTTTTGCCCTTTTCATAGAAAAAAAATGGAAAATGTAAAATAAAAGTGAATTAAATCACAGAGAGCATATACATATATAAGTTATTAAATTCCACCTCCGCAAAAAATTCCAAGCAATTTTATTATGTATTTGAAATATACGCATCATATCAAAACAGAAAATCCATTACATAAACCATAAACCACAATGCAAATGCTTTTTTTGATTCAAAGTTGATAATAAGGGTGAATCTTGCACATAACATACAGTTTGCAAAATATGTACTGAAAATCTACATCAATGGAGTAATGAAAAAAGGAGGACTCTGAAATTTAGTGAACCTTTAGTTTGGCAGAACCAAAAAATCACAATAACGTTTCTTGTTTCTAACTAGGGAATATTATATGCAAAGTATTAACAAATGGACAGGCCCTTATTGACGGCCCATCCCACAATCCCAGCAAGTCCCTATCCTAGTAAGTCATCAGCTACTAAATCTTTCGGAGGACAAAAAGTCCACTCAAACACAGATATGAAGAAAACGACCGCCGGATCGTAGTGGGTAGAGGGCGACACTCACACGCCAAAGGCTGATTCGGCTGAACACCTGGAATTTTTCACGGCACCACCTCTTTCAAGCTGCTGACAACACTCAAAGAGTAATAACTGTCTAAGAAAGCTTCTCAAATTTCGCCGTTCGGAGTTGGCAAGAATCTGTAGGTGCTTTTTCCTCGTGGGAGAACAGTAGCGCTCACAACACGAGTAGTTGATGAGCAGGCTAGGCCGTGGTCGTGGACTGTAGCTCCAAACAATTATTATTATTATCATAGTTTCGGGTTTTCTTAGTGTATTCAGCCTTACTGCTTTTCCCTTCTAAGGATTTTTACTTGTTTGCTGGTAAACTTCAGTTGGCATCGATCCTGACAGGACAGAGCTTGACAACGACTATTTCGTAGTATAGGATCCCCAGGAGAAGGTGAGAGCTATTGGTGCTGTTTTCCAGAGAGTATATACGGTCAACGAGACTCGTAGTCCGAATCACGACCTGGAAAACAGAGCCTTGCTAAACCATGACTGTCATCATAATGAAATAAGTCAAAAGCGATCCGAGAACCCTGGTCCATGACGATCTTCCGGCAAATAATGTCGTCGTCGATGGTGGAAACAACTCCATCCTTATATCTTAAGACGAACTCCAAGGTATTCTCAACTCACTGAAAAAGAAAAAGTCAGTGGGAATCGATGGGATACCAAATATTGTTCTGCACCATCTGCCTCCTGAGGTGGTGGATGCATACACAACTCTGTCCAACAATGCTCTGCGTAATGCCTATTCTTCGACGCATTGGAAAACAGCTGTGCTACAGCCTATGCCGAAACGGAACCAAGACTCCTCCATCCCGACGAATCTTCGGCCCATAAGTCTTCTTCCTTGCATAAGCAAGGTATTTGAAAAGATAGCCATTAAAGCTCTGAAAGAATGGGTTGAGGAAAAACAATACGGGAAAACCAATTTGTCTTTAGGGCGGGGCACGACACCATACATTCCGCGTCAAAATCTGTTTCCGACATCCAGTGGAATAGAAACAAAACACAGTGCACAGGAGCCTGCCTGATAGGCATGGAAAAGGGATTCGACACCGTAAGGTTAGAAGGTCTCTTCCTCAAGTTGTTTAGGCTCGGTATTCACGAAACATTGCTACGACATGGTAACAGGTAGAAAGTTCGTTGTGAAATGTGGCAACGAAATTTCTATAACTGTTTTCCATATAAAAAAATTGGTTGCAACAAGGGGCGGTGGGTTCGCCGATCTTGTTCACTATATTCACTAGCGATCTTATAGGTTCTATGCCTAACATAATAGCGTTTGCCGATGATCTAATCGCGTACAGATCAGGTCCGAAGGTAGAAGAAATAAACAGTTTGTTGCAAAGTGACTTCGATGCAATTCAACGATTTTGCGACGACTGGAAGTTGAAAATCAACTACCAGAAGTGTGAAACTATCCTTTTCAGAACCCCGCTGCCCTCCGTTTCCGTTTTGGCACAGCTCTGACCAGGGCTAAGAATGCCTTCGCTATGGCAAGAGGGCTGTTTTACAGTAGTCAACTTGACACCAGAGTGAAGGTAATCTGCTACATGGCCCTCATCCGGCGAATTATGATATATGGTTGTCCTGTGTGGTTCAACGTGAGTCCTTCCCAAATGGAAAAGATGAGAGTGTTCGGGAGGCGGTGCCTTCGGGCCTGTGTTCGTTTATATTGAAATCCAGAGTCTCAGTACAAGAAATTCTATCCCAACGAGGTCTTGTACAACGAGGCAAACCTTATAAGGATAGATAATTTTATAATTAAGTCGATTCGGAATCACGGCTCTAGCCATTCAACAGTCTCATCTTTGGGGCTTACTACCCAATTGAAATGTACTATGAAAGGGTACATCTTAACGGATTCATCATCTTCCACGTCGAACGCCGAACAGTAAAAAGCCAACTAAAATACAAACCGGAAGTCGCTCACAGCCACTAGGACCTCGGTTCAGTAGAGCGATTTCTGCCCGCAATAGAGCAGTTTCTGCCAAAGAACATTTTTATTGGTGGTTGCACCAGAACCAGCTTTCGATGCCTCGTAGGGCAAGATTAAAACAGGATAGTTGAGTCATTGTGGCCAACTCATATTCACTAAAGTAGTTTTAAGGCAAATATACAAAATATACAAAAACATGCAATAAAACAAACCACAAAAACCAAAATCAAAACCAAAAAAAAACAAAAAAGCAGATCAGTGCATCATGGCGTATAAGATATATACGTAAAGCATGCATGAGTCATAGTTAAGTTTAATGTAAATAGTTAAGTGGGTATATGCTTAGACGTAGACTTTAAGTTAAGTTAATTAGTTTTTTTTATTTATTTTATTTATACAGACTAACATAGAAATGTGAAATAACAATGTTAGTACCTATTTTTTCTTTTTTAAGAGCACAAGCTACAAAGGCTTTCGGCTCGATGCTTAAAAGATATTGATAGAAAAACTTATAAAATAAAATTGTAATTCGAAATAATTTCTTGTAAGGTTTCCAGGTTTAAAGGGTTAATGTTTTGGAGAATTTCTTGAATTGTTTTATTGTTCGGAAGGTTACTACTGATGTGGACTAAGAGATGATTCAAGTCGAATACTACTGAGCAGCTTGAACATGTTGGGGGACTTTCTTTTGTTAGAAGGTGCTTATGCGTTAGGGAAGTATGTCCTAGGCGAAGTCTTACACAATTTGTAATAGCTTGTTTAGCCACCTGTGTAAGATACACAGGTTTTGTTTTGTTATTGTTAATTGTTGCATAGTGATGTTTATATGACAACCAGTTGTTAACCTGAACGGATTTAATTTTTTTGCTTATACATTTTAAAAGATCGTCCTGACTATATGTATTGAATAGGTATGTAGGGAGTTTAGCGACAGAATTAGCCGCTTTGTCCGCGAATTCATTCCCCCTGATGCCTATATGCGATGGAACCCACAAAATTTTTATTTTTTTGTTTGATTTGATGATAATATCTCTAAGTGCTATAATAGCAGGAGAGTTGTAGTTTAGGTTCATAACAGCTTTTACAACCGAAAGACTATCAGTGCACACGACCCAGTGTCCCTTTATATTGAAGGAATATTTTAAGGCTTCATATACCGCTAGGGTTTCCGCTGAAAAAATGGACGCGTGTTCAGGAAGGAGACCTTGTCTTATGAGCGTATCACTTTGAGTTGTTACAGCAAAGCTTGTATGATAATTGGTTTTTGAGCCGTCTGAGAATATTAACTTCCAGTTTCTTGCCTTTAGGTTGTTTGCAATGGCATTAAATTCAGTTTGGTATATATATCCTGGAGTATGACATTTTTGATGTCTAGATAGAGATATATCAAACGACTCAGGTCTGAGCAACCAAGGTGGGTATGTTGAAGTTTTGTTCGTGAACACTTTAGCTGGTATATTGAAATTGGATATGCTCTTCCAAATGCGTGAAATTGTTGATGGAACTTTTTTTAGGCGTGTTGAGCGTTTAGCAGCAATAGAATCTCTTTGTATAACAGATCTGGAAGGGAATAACAGTTTTGCAGATAATTTCATAATGATCTCATCATATCTTTCGTTTATTGTTGGCAAACCGGATTCAGCCAAAATGTTTTTTATTGGGGTTGTTGGGAGGCGTTGAGTGATTTTCTTGCGGCTTGGTGGTATGTAGGATTGATGATGTTGAGGGTTGATTTTGGACTGTTTCCATAAATGCTCAGTCCATAGTCAATTTTATTTAATACTAACATTTTAGTTAAATAACATAAGGTGCTTATATGGGTTTTACATTTTTTAGAAGAGAGATATTTAATAACATTTAGTCTTGAAGTGAGTGTTTTTTTCAATTCCATGCAGTGACTTTTCCAGTTAAATTTATTGTTAAAATGTAATCCTAATATACATAATTTTTCAACGGATTGTATCTCAACATTGCGAAAACTAATTTTAAAGTTCTTACATAATTTTTTTCTGCAAATATGCAATGCTTTACACTTTTGAATAGACAAGCTTGCACCAGAAGAAGTTGACCAGTCTTCAAAATCTTTTAACAAATTTAAAAAAGTTATTTTGCAAGTATCTAAGTCATTATTTTTACACAGAATATAAACATCGTCAGCATATATACAATGATCTAGAGATTTATACTTCATGATAATGCTGCTTATTTCATTGAAAGCTATTGCAAAAAGGATTACAGATAGGGGGGAACCTTGTGGGATGCCATTGTGAAGGGGGACATTTTGGGAGAACACATTTCTGACTTTAACGCAAAATTTTCTGTTAGAAAGAAAAGCTCTGATATAACCAAACATTTTTGGACCTACACCCCATTCTTTCAATTTTATTAAAACAAGATGAATTCCTATTCTATCAAACGCTTTCTCGAAGTCGTGTGATAAAATGGAAACGTGATTTTTTGCTGAGATGGCGGTAGAAATATAGCTGTCAATGTGCAGTAAAGCATCTAGACAACCTCTTTTCGGTTTGAAGGCAGTTTGGTTTTCTGAAATTAGTTTCTTGATTTCTGTGTACCAGAGGAGGCGATTCGAAATTATTTTTTCCAGGACTTTTGAGACACATGGTAACAATGAGATTGGCCTGTAACCTTCAACTTTATTAATATTTTTGTTGCATTTTGGGATGGGGATAATAGTCGCTGTTTTCCAATATTGAGGTATTGTACTGGTATCAAAAATTCTGTTATAGAGTCTTAGAAGGACTAATTTTGATTGCTTTGGCAGGTTTCTGAACATTGGGTATGAAAGCCTGTCCCTCCCTGGTGTCTTTCCTTTGAGTTTGCTGAGGCAAGATTCTAGTTCCGAAAGTGTGATGGGTTGCTCAAGATGATCAGATGCAAGATTGTTAGCCGGAAGGGGAAATATTTTGAGACTTTCGTTTTTTTTGGATTTAAAATGTATGTGGAAGTTGGAGTCCTTAGAATACTCTGACCAAGTTGTTGCAAAGTGATTACTTATATCTGAAGGGTTAATGATAGAACCTGATTCAGTTTCGATACACGCTATCGATTGAGAAACAGCTGAGCCAGTAAGTAGTCTAATTTTCTTCCAAATGTTTGTTACAGATGAACTAGGGTTGATTGATGGTATTAGGTCATTTAAGCTTTTAGATTTATTGATTTTAAGAGATCTTCTAAACATTGCGTTGGATTTTTTAAAAGAAATGAAGTTCGTTGTTATAGAATTGTTTTTGAATTTTTTCCAGGCCTTAACTTTTTCATCTCTAAGTTTGTTTAGTTCCGCATTCCACCATGGGACAGTATGCTTGAAAGTTTTGGGACTGGTTTGGGGGATTGTAAGGTTAGCGGCTTTCCGGATACATTTTTGAAAAATGGCAGCAGATTTGTTGATATTTATGTTGGTCTCAAAGTTAATTGGGATATCTATTGTAAATTTCATAAATTCAGACCAGTTTGCCTGATCAGTTTTGAATTTTAATGGGACGGGGAAAGCATTCTTTGTGTTGTATTTTTTATCTAAAATGACGGAAGTTAAAATGGGGAAATGATCGCTATTGTGTAGATCTTCCACAGTTTTCCAATGAATTTTTGGATACAAGTCAGGGGAGCAGCAAGTGATGTGAACGTGCGTGAAAGTTCTGTGCGTGGAAAAGTGAGTTGGAGATCCGTCATTTCATAAAAGTAAGTTTGAATTTGTTAAAAAAATTTCCACAATATGTCCTTTTTTATTCGCTCGAGGCGATCCCCAAAGAGGACTCCAAGCGTTAACATCTCCTCCCATAATGACTGGACCATGAACTTGTGCCAGAATGTTTTCCAAGTCAAATCTCGTGATGGTTTGCTCTGGTGGAAGATATAGGCCGATGTATGTAAATTTTAATTTTAATTTAACCTCAAGTGCTAACACTTGGAGGTTGGAATTAATTGTAATCAGCTTATGTGGAATATTTTTCCGTATCATTAAACCAATTCCTTGTTTGGAGGATGTGTTTATAGGAAGATTACAAAAATACCCTTCGAAAGCTTTTGGAATAATAGGTATAAAATTATGGGAACAGTGCGTTTCTTGAAGACTTACAATGAGTGGCGTGTATTTGGCAATTAAAATTTTTAGTTCATCATAATTGTTTATAAGTCCCTTAATGTTCCATTGCAAAATTATAAGAATTGGATTTTTACAACTAGTACTCCACGTGCTTCCATTGTCTGGCGACAATGAAAGTGTAGAGGAAGTTTGGTATTTCGAAATTAAGTGTGGTAATAGATTTTTATATGATGTAATATTTGTAGGTGGTAGATTTGAGGTGTTAGGGATACGACTCCGCTGAGCAGAAGCTGAACTGCTCGAGCTCCAGTAGGAGCCCTGACGATTCAGCACCTGATCAACGGAGTCGTTGGTATTGAGGGAGTTATGATTTGTATTATGTGCTGTCATCGTCTTCCATTGGAACAAAGTATTCGAGCTTGTGTGGTTTTAGACAGAGGTGTGGATGTTATATTTGAAGAAAAAGGGATTTGAGTAGAAGGTGATTTAGAGTGAGAACGAGTAATTTGGATGTTGGTATCATTTGAATCTGTTTTATTTGTGTGTTCTATGGGGGAATTTTGTGTTAAGTGTTTGTTATTAATAGGTGTTGTAATGTTTGTTAGTGTAGCGGCTGGTTGCGTACTGATGAAATAGGGTGGAGGCGATGTTGAGATTGAAGGAGAACTTTCAAAAGAAGATTTTGTGTTATTTTTTTCTATTTTACTATGTTGAGCAGTTGTCTTTTTTAAAATAGGGATTGAATTATCTGTAAGTTTCTTTTTATCAGAACTGTTTTTTTGCACTGCTGTGTTACTTGGTATTGTAACGGTAGGAATCGGGTCGGCTGGCAAGAGAGAGGAAACGGGAGACCGATTACTTTGCTTGGTAATATTAGCAAATGAACTTAGATTCGTGTTAGCTTGAGGGAACTGTTCTTTATATATACGTTTGGCATCTGATATGCTACACTTTTTTTGAGTTTTAATTTTTAAGATTTCCTTCATCTGAATGAATTTTGGACAGTCTTTTGATGACGATGGATGGGAATTATCCAAACAATTAGCGCACATGATTCGTGTGCAATCTACATTTGTGTGTGGGGGATTATTACATGTATGGCACATTGTGGCGTTGTTACATTTTTTGGTGGTATGACCAAGTAACTGGCAATTACGGCACCGCATGGGATTCGGAATATATTCGGTTACCTTGGCTTTGTACCAGCCAATTTCAACAGAGTAAGGTGCTTGGAATTTGTCGAAAGTAAAAAGCATTAAACCAGTCGGTCTTCGGTTGCCATCAATCATCTTGGTGAATTTGTACACCTCAGTCACTTTTTGTGTTTGCATTTCCGACACAATTTCTTCTTCCGGTACATTTATCAAACATGGGGCGTATACAATACCTTTCGAAGAGTTCAGTTGGTTATGAAGCGTTATTCTAACGGGGCATAGGTTGGATTAGTTTTTCTTTGCAATGAATTTCTCCGCAACAGATTGATTTTTCGTTAGGATCAAAATTTTTCCGTCTCTTAGCTGAGAAATCTGTTCATATTCGGTGCTAATGGCGTCAATGGCTTTTCTTAAAGCAAAAATGCTCACTGAAGAAATCGGTTTGGATTCAGATTCAGGGGCAATAACGATGAACCGTGGGTTTTTATTTGTTGTAATGCTAGGGAGTTCAGGAAAATCATCAAATGAATGTAAGGCTTTATTTTTTTTTGCATGAGGTTCGGTAAACACGACTTCGGAAAGCGTGCTAAACCTATTTGCGGTCTTTGTTTTTGGCCCTGAGGCCATTTTTGAATGAGGGACAAACACACGCGAGGGTTAGAGAAGATTTACTTAGTGAAGGAGTGAAAGAGTTAAAAGAACTATTAAAAAATATTTTATAACGGGAAACCGTTAGCAAAGAGTTGTTGTTTATTCACACACAATAGAGAGTCGTCAAATAGAACGATGCGTACCGCACGAAAGCTAGTCGGTGACTGTTAATTAGTTTTAATTAGTTTTTTAGTTATAGTTTTAGCATAGGTTTTATTTTTAGTATTAAGTTGAGTTAAGAACATAGTCCCCAAGTTCTTAACAGTTTTCTTGGGAGAAAATTAAAATTAAAATAAATAATATTATTATATATTATTAAATAATAAAAAATAAAGAAAAATAAGCTGAAAGGCAATAACAAAATAAATCTAGGTTAGCTTAGAAGTCAGTAAGTTAGAATTAAGATCGCTAGATAGTTAAGCTAGATAAGTAACCTAGTTTTAGTATTTTTGTCTAATATTTAAGAAAACCATAATGAAATAATAAAAAAATGCATTGAAAACTAAACAACGAAAAACAAGCGGCACGCAAAACTTCAAGGTAACTGTTTCTTCAGTACTTTTGCTTTTCGGGAAAGCTTGCTGTGTGTAGTTTGACTGACACAGAGTGCAAAAACTGCGAAGATCAGCGTTAAAGTAGAAAACGCTTGCTTTCAACCTAATGACCTAGATCACACTTCGGTTGAGCCTATCAATTTTCAAGAAATGCAAATAAGGAATGCATTTATCACTTTAAGGATGACACTGCGATCCTATCAAGCAGACTCCTTATGATGGAGATAAAACCCCACACAATATTCATTTAAGAACCATATGTGTGAAAAAAGAATCTGTGTTGTTTTAGGGCTTCGAGGTTTCACACCACTTTACAACGTGTGATCTGAAAGACCAATTTTTGATTTAGTGATTTTTGTGGAAAAATATAATCATTCGATAAAACCATCAGATTGGATAAAAGTCCTTAAAAATCACAAAGCAGTCAAGCATGACACACTCAGAAAACCCAACGGTATCTGTACTGAGTAAAAAGGTAAGACCCTCAGGGAAATGAGTCTGACTTATTCCTAGGAAAACAGATCACAACTTTCCCAAAACCGGGACAGAAATCGGGGTGAAGCTATGGTTATGTATATTAATTGACTTATTCATCAAGTAATACTATTATTTCTGTGCATTCATGTAAAATTTCAGATGAATGTGATTATTTATTCGGGTTTTATCTCTAGTTAAACAGACTCATAATGGCAACTAAGACGATGATGGTGAAAATTGAGCATCGCGCTGTAATTAAATTTCTCACTAAGCAAGGAAAAAGTCAAACAGCTATGCATAAAGAGATGGTGGCTGTATACCAGTTTTCCGCACCTTCATTATCAACTGCGCAAAAGAGGTCACGTGAGTTCAAGAGAGACAGAGAGAGCATTGAAGACGACCCCCGCTCCGGCGCCAGGCTACTGCATGTACGGGAGAAGGCATCAAAGAAGTCGAAAAACTTGTTCTTGAGGATAACCGAATAAAGGTGAAAATGATGATGATCACCAAGCTTTCAACTGGTACCATTCACACCATTCTTCATGACCACCTCATGCTCACAGCGCCAAAGAAAAAAGTGAGAATCGCATGCTGTAGAGAGCTTTTGGAGATGTGTAGTGAGAACGCGGACGGTGTTATAGATCGAATTGTTACTGGGGCTAAACATGGGTTCACCAGTGGCATAAGAAAGGAACAGACCCTAAGAAGCTAATGGCCACAGTTTTTTGGGACTCAAAAAGAATCTTGCTGATTGACTACAAAAAAAGATGAAATTATCAACTCTCCCTTCCTACGCTAAAACTATTCAAAATTTGCGGGAGGAAATTAAAAAGATAAGACGGGGTTAACTCGCAGCGGGTGTGTTGCTTCTTCATGACAACGCTCCTGTTCACACGGCGCGAGTTTCCAAGGCTGCTGCGCGAGATTGTGGTTTCGAAGAAATCCAACACCCACCCTATAGTGCAGACCTTGCCCCTAGTGATTATCTCCTGTTTCCGGATTTGAAAACATGTCTACGTGGAAAAAGATTTTCGGATGATGAAGAACTCAAGTCGTCAATAAATGGGTATTTTGCAGAGAAAGAGAAAATATATTTTTTTGAGGGTTTAAAAAAGCTTATCTCAAGATGTAACAAATGCATTGATGTAAGGATAGATTATATTGAAAAATAAAAACAATTTAGATTAAATTCACATTTTCCTTCATATCGATACCGATAATATATTGAACGCCCCTCGTAGAACGCTATCGCGTCCGTTGATGGCTTCAAGTCGCTTGGTACTGATGACATATACGCAGATCTGCTGCAAAAGGGCATAGACCCATTACTATTGGTTCTGAAAAGAATCTTCACTACAAGCCTCACATGGGGTTGTATTCCAAATTCTTGGTGCACGGTTAAGATGAGGTTTATTTCAAAAATCTCGCCAAGAACTTCAGATCAAAAACGTATCAACGCGGAAATCGTGCAAGACTACGCTTTTAATTATCGTTGGAAGATTTTAGCGTGCACTTGTTAGGAAAAAAACGAAAAACAATGTACATTATGTCTGTCTAATACTTTTAATTTTTGTAATAAGTTTAATGTCTAGACATTTGAGTCCTCGTTAAATTAATTAATTTTTAAGTTCAGTGACATCAACTTCACCCAAACCAAACAAAACGACTTTAAAAGCTTTTTCTGCTTTAAGATCGTGAGAGAAGAATTTACGATGGAAATTCCTTTAATGTGGTAATCTGACACATTCAACTTTTTTAGTAACTTTCATTGGTGGTGGAGGACTGGGTGTTGTAGCTTGCTTATTCGGCAACACTACGTCGTCCATTTCTTCTAATTCTTCATCAATGTCACTTTCAGGCAATAACTGGAGTCGGCTCCAATAATTTCCCCTTGGATTTTTCCTTCGCAAAACCATTTTCGGGAGTTTTGGAAGTCTTAATTTTTTTCCTCGAGGACATGTTGTTGTCCTTGGTATGGCGGTATGGCGATCAAGACCGTTTACTAATTTTGAAAGTAAACTGTTTAAGTCCCCGAGAAAGTATACGATATGATATGCGCACTTCAAAAGTGGAATTACCAAAAAAAGCCTAAGAACAAAATAACTGAGTGGAGGAACTGTCAAATATTTGAGCACGGAGAGAAAAATTGTAATATCAAAACATGCTGCTCAAACTATTCAGACCCGCATAAGACAGAAGACTGCTAAAACAGAAATTCACTCAAATGTGCGAATTGTGGAGAAAAACATAAATCCACAGACAGTAAATGTCCAAGCCGAATTCACTATCTGGAAATGAGTGCGGAAATGCCACTTACTTCTAATCGCACTCCATCTCGCTCTCGCCTCAGTCATGGTGCGAGTATAGTAACTAACACACATGCACCCAACATCATGAGCTTGAGTGATTTTCCGAGCTTGTCACCAAGAAAATCTCAGAGAAGAGTGAACGCCCTCAACATAACAACTGCATGGGAGTGTCACCTAGAGAACCCATTGAGCAACCGCAGCATTACAAACAACAACAAATCATCGGAAAGCAGTGATCTATTCACAATGGAAGGACTAAATGCTCTTACAATGAAAATGATCACTAAATTAAGTTCATGTAAATCTAAGGTAGAGCAATTTAATGTTGTCACACAATTAGCTACTAAGCTTTTTTATTGTAATCTTAAATAATATGTTGTCAAATAATATAAATATTGTTACTTGGAATGCTAGGGGTATGAAGGAAAAACATGTCGAATTCTTTAATTTTCTTACTAACAATAAAATCGATATAGCGCTTGTAACCGAAACCTGGATCAAATCAAATCTAAATCTTTCCACTTCCGATTACAATTGATATCGTGTAGACAGAAACAGTCGAATAGTTGGTGGTGTTGCCATTCTAATTCGGAGATCAATTCAGCATAGCCTCCTGTCTATCTTCCATACGCAGTGTATTAAAAATATAGGAATTTTGGTTCGGTTGGATAATGGTAGAACCGTTAAAATTCTGTGTTTATTTTTCAGGGGGAAGTTTGTGATTCAAAAAAAAACTGCATTTTGTTTCAGACATGAGAAAGCTTTTAGCAATAGATAGTGAGTGTCTGATCTGTGGTGATTTGAACTCTAGACACCGGGATTGGGGCTGAAGAAGAGCGAACGAGTGTGGTAATATATTTTCGAATCTAGTGAATGCATTTTCATTTTCTGTATTGTTTCCACTCACTCAAACGCATATACCAGCTGGTTCACGAGGTATGCCATCCACTCTTGATATTTTTTTTGACAAATTGTCCAAACATCTTCTTTACTCCGGTTACTATCAATGATCTTAGCTCTGATCATAACCCGGTCGTATGTAAAATACTAAGATCTGACGTGGTCGAGGGGCAATATTATCTAGATTTTAAGCGTGCGAACTGGGCGCTATATCGATCGGTTGTTGCGTCCAAAATTAGAATAATCACAATTAATCCTGAAAATGTTTCCACCGATGAAATTGACACACTTCTGGAAACTTTTAGCAGGTATGTTCACGATGCTATAGAGCTAGAAACAAAGAAAAATGTCATTACCAAAATACCGGATCGTGTTCTCATATATATACGTTTTCGAAACTGTTTAAAAAGACATTGGCAAAGATATCGTCTGTCGTTTTTAAGTACACAGATGAATAAATTCAACAAGCTCATCTATATAGAAATTGAAAAACATAGAAATGAAGTGTGGAATAAAAAAACTCAGCTCTTTAGGTAAAAAAGATAAACCGTTTTGGAACATTCTAAGAGTTATCAATAACAAGAACCATAGAATTTCTAGCCTGCTTAGTTCTGGTAATGTTGTTTATCTTGATGCTGAAAAGGCAAACATTCTTAGCTCTACATTCCTCGAGAATAATTCGGTTTCTCAGAACCTCAGTAATATAGTCCATGTAGAAGAAGAAGTCCATGGTGGAAGTAGCATCCAACACACTTCGTTTTCAATACTACGAACCTTCTCCTTCTGAGATGGTGTCAGAAAATGAAATTGTTAGTGTACTAAAACAGCTAAAACCGAAAAAATCAATTGGTCTTGATGGTATAAGGAATCTATATCTTGAAGAACTGCCTAAATCGGCTATTTCTTTTCTTACATTCCTCATCAATGCATGTATGAAACTACAGTACTTTCCCAATAGCTGGAAAGTTGCGAAAGTGGTGCCAATTATAAAATCTGGGAAACCAATTGAAAACCCGGGTAGTTATAAGCCAATAAGTCTTCTGAATTGCGTTAGTAAAGTTTTTGAGAAAGTTATAAAAACTAAACTCCTGAAATATATTGATGAAAAAGGGATCTTTCCAAATGAGCAATTTGGTTTTAGAAAACAACATAGCGATTTGGTATGTAATGATCAAGCTGTTATATAAAGCGAGCTTAGTCCTTCGTGAGAGGGCTTTATTACAGCGGACAGTCCGTCCGCTCCAGCAGCTTTGTTCGACTTTAGCTTGGATATTGCTATCTTCACCTCGTCTAAGTCGGGGGGACGGAATGCTATCTATCATCGTCCAAATTGAGTGGAACATTCTGCCTAACAGCGGGATTTGGGTCGTCATCGCCGTTTAGGAGCCTGCAGAAATGATCCTTTCAGATTCTCAGCAGACTGCGACTCTACTACTGGTTGTCCATTTTGGTCCCGGCAGGCCTTGGTCCAAACCTTGTATTCTCCGGATAGCTGTTTTACCTTTCGGTAAAACTTTCGGACTTCATTCCTGTCATAACACCTTTCCATTTCCTCGGCCGCGCGCTTCTCATGTTCCTTCTTTTACCTTCTGAGAAGCCGGTGGTCTTCCCTTCTTCTCTGTTCATAGAGCTCACGAACAGCCCTCGTTGTTCGATGCAGCGTCGCCTTATAGGCGTCTTGTTTAGCTGCGAGCGCTTGCCTGCATTCGTCGTCAAACCATGGGTGCCTTCTGGGTGGTGACGTGAAACCCAGCACATCAGTGGCAGCATCTTTGATGGCTTCTTGACAACGTTTCCATTCTTCTTCTATGCTTAGTGCAGGAAGCGTCGAACTCTGAGCGAGTTTCCGGGAGACTCGGTCGGCAAAGTTCCCAGCAATCAGCTGCGATTGTAGCTTTTCGACGTCAAACCGTTTTGGCCTTTCTCGACTCCGTTGCTCTCTCGATATCCGGGTTCTTACCTTGGCTACAACAAGGTGATGATCCGAGTCAATGTTTGCACCTCGGAAGGTTCGGACATCGAGAATACTGGAGGAGTGTCTGACGTCGATCGCAACGTGATCAATCTGGTTGACGGTTGATTGATCAGGAGATCGCCAGGTTCCTTTGTGAATGTCCAGGTGTGGGAACCGCGTGCTAGCCACAGAGAAGTTTCGCCCCGAGGCGAAGTCCAACAGCCTGAGTCCGTTTCCGGATGTGTTGTCGTGCAGGCTGTGTTTACCGATGACTTCAGCAAAGATGTCCTCCTTTCCCAGCTGGGCGTTGAAATTTCCTAGAACGATCTTGGTGTCATAGCTGGGGTATCGATCGTATGTTCTTTCTAGGAGATCATAGAAATCATTCTTGATGTTGTCGTCCTTCTCCTCTGTCGGGGCGTGAGCGCATATTAGGCTGATGTTCCCGAATTTAGCCCTGATGCGGATTGTCATGAGGCGTTCGTTGACTGGGTCGTAGCTCAAGACTTTTTGCTTAAGTCTGCCTCGAACAACAAATCCGCATCCGAATAAGCGCTGCAATTGCTGTATAGATATCGCAGTTCTTCTTCGCTTTTATGCCAGGCCCATCCCATCGCACTTCCTGGATGGCGGTTATGTCAGCTTTATAGCTGTCAAGGGCCTCCGCAAGTTGTTCGGCTGCACGTGGCCTATTAAGGGACCTCACATTCCACGTGCAAAACCGAAAATCGTTGTCCTTTAAACGTTTGCTGGGGTCGTCAACAGTTAATCCGTCCTTATCCGAGGCATATCGGTTTTTCTGAACTATTTGTCTTTTTTACGTGGTAAGGAAGTTACCCTCACGCACAACCCACAGACTGGTAGGCCAGGCCCATTATTTAAATCCTCGGGCAGAGGGGGTCGCTGCATACATAAGTTCACCATACAACGGGTGTTGTGATGGCTATCCAGGGCGCTGTATGTCAACTTGACCTGTGCACTAACAAGGATTGCCTTGGCAGCTCGCCATGTTGCGCGCAATCAACGACGTTACCTCGCGTGCATAGGCCCTTGCCCCATTCTTTAAATACTTTACACATTCATAAATAGGAAGTCAAAGTTGGACAAATCCAATAAGATCATCACTTATAAAGTGAGTGCCAAGTGCGGGGTGAATGTGCGAATTGCCACATTAAAAAGCTCCAAATAACACAAAATAAATTGCTGAAAATGATGTTGAATCTGTCCGGATATCGCTCGACGTCTGACCTTTATTCCAGTTACAATGTTGTTTTGATCTCCGAACGCATAAATAAGCTTATGGATAAGTTTCGTGTAAATTGTACACTCTCAGAAAACCCACTTATACGAAACTCAATATGTAGTTTTCATAAAATATACTACCTGTAGATTTTTATTTAATGAAGTTTCTACATTTATGGGACTTTGTTTTATTCTGTTCCCGTTGGTTATATGTATGTATACTTCTTTATATATTTATTGCTTTTGTTTACCTCTCTGTCGTTAATAACTACTTAATTTATGTATAAGTTATATATTTATTTATGTATTAATCTATTATTTATATTATTTATTATTTATCTATTTATTTACTTGTTTTTTTTATCTATTTATTTACCTATTTATTTATTTGCGTAATAAACAAAAAATATTGTTGGTAAATGTACCAAATTATAGATTATGTTGAAATGTACCAAATTATAGATTATCTATTTCCTTCAAAGTAAAAATTGTAATTAGTGATATATTTTTTTAGAACCAACATTGTACAATAATTCAGTTGAAAAATTTAAAATAAAATTGTGTGGCAACTATATTAAACATTTTATGACGAAAAAAAAAACAAAAAAAGGGAGGCTTTCTTGAGAACGCCTGCGTCTGGCCTTAAAGCATGGATGCATCGTTCAAAAATTGTCTGGACTCGGGGCAACACGGGATAATGAGCCTGAATCTACTTTGGCAGTGCCTACACCCTTGCTCAGGGTGTCCATCGGAAGAATCCCTCAATAGCACAACCCGAGATGAACTCCAGGAGGCAGGCTGACCAAGTGCATTCGACAAAAAGGAGTGTCAAGGTATTCTAGCGGAACACATAAAGTTCGCTAAGCACATGACTCTGGGAAGTAAAAAAAAAAAGATTACGTTACTGCATTATACCTGGACGATTTTTTCTATACGACTTTTTGTTATTACCTGTCTCTTACCACTAGAGTTCCGACAGAAATTTAAGAAAACGTTCTTTAAGTTCCGGTTATAGAATTTCGGGACAAAACTTTTTTATATGCAGACATTACTAATTCGTGTACTTAACAACGAATAAATTCTTGAATTTACTGAGTAAATTGGTAGAGACAGTTTGGTGACTAGTGAAAGAGAAAGTTGTAAAGTACCTATTGGAAGACGAGAGGTAAGCTGATTGGCATGCATCAACTTCGAAATCAAGGAAAGCAAAAGGGTGCTTTGGATCTCAAGCAGGTGAAGCGATCTCGACGTAAATCTAGAAAACCAGTTGCATTTATAATCCTTGGATTTGCAAAATCGAGAACAGGATAAGGTGTGAAGAACAATAACTGCTTGATATATATCTTTAAGCCACAGCAGTAGATATAGACCAAGCAGCAGCAACAGTAACAAAAAGTGTTAAAAATCCAAGCAGCAACAACAGGCCAGACAGGTACGGTAACAGCACCTTCATGCCGCGAGTGAAAAATAAGAAGGTTGGTGATGTTTTAAATGTTATTTAAATATATTTTTTTATAAGTAGAAGTATATAAAGAGAATTTATAGACTACTAAGTAAAGTGTTTGGGAAATCAAAGACATGTAATGCCGTAAATACTTCAGAATTAACAATTTATATACATTTATGCAGCTCTGTGCAAAAAAATAGCACCCCGTTGAGGTCTGTACTTCGGATGCTAATTACTTTTTTCCATGCTCATGTAAAGACACTATATTTATTGTAGGACATCTGTTGGGTATCAGTAATAAAATGCAAAAAACAAGATAAGCGAAGATGCATTTTAAGACAAGAAAATTCCCGTTATACGAAATGAAACCGAAATTTTGGTTTTTTTGCTACACAGCTCTGTGCAAAAAAATAGCACCACGTTGAGGTCTGTACTGTGGATGCTAATTACTTTTCTCCATGCTCATGTAAAGACAGGATATTTATTGTAGGAGATCTGTTGGGTATCAGTAATAAAATGCAAAAAACAAGATAAACGAAGATGCATTTTAAGACAAGAAAATTCCCGTTATACGAAATGAAACCGAAATTTTGGTGTGCAAAATAATAGCACCATGTCATTCTAAAAAGTGTTTTCGAAGTGTTTGGTGGTGTTTAGCTTTTTTTTTGTGCGTCAAAAGATTTAAGTAAAAATATTTAAGCATTTTGAAACTAGTATTTTTCAACTACAACGTTATAAACAAGTAAAATAGGTCGCGGTGTGCATTGTACTCCTAAGAAATCGTTGATTGTTCGAATAAAATGATTACTAATGCGAAGAAAAAAAACGTCGAAAAGAAGAAACAAGGGGTAGAAAGTCGAAATTAACCTCTACCGACGAGCGAAGAATGATAAGATTAGTGAAACAAAACCCATTCATCACGTCAAACAAAATAAAAGAGGAACTAAATCTGCTCGTATTAACATCAACCATAACAAGGAAGTTGATAGAAAAGTAACTACCTGCCAGAAGTCCCAGAAATGTACCCTTGCTGACAAAGGTCCATCTTCATAGAAGAAAACAATTTGTGCAAGAACATTTGAACTGGGAAGTAACCAAATGGCGTAATATATTATGGACAGATGAGTCTAAAATTGTTTTATTTGGAACTCCTGGGACCAGGACATTTGTTCGCAGGCAAAAAAAAACCAAGAGTTTAAGCCGGAGTGTACTTTAAAAACCATTAAGCACGGCGGCGCGAAAATTAACATATGGGGATGCTTCTCCTACAACGGTACTGCTCCTATGTTTTGGATAAAACCAATGATGACCGCCGAAGTTTATGTTGGCATAATGAGGGAAACCATGTTGCCCTACGCCGAGTGGAATATGCCTTTCAGATGGGTCCTGCAGCAAGACAAGGACCAGAAACAAATTGGCCAAGGAATTTTTTTTGCGGGGAATGGGGTTCAAGTTATGGAACCCCATTGAAAATCTTTGGACAGATGTTAAGAAAGCTGTTTTTAAAGCGAAACCAAAAAATACACTACAGCTATGGGAAGCTGTGCAGGCTGCGTGGAGGGATATTCCGATTCGGCGATGTCAGGCACTAATCTACTCTATGCCACGACGTTGTGCCGCTGTGCTCAAAAATAAGGGTTATAAGACGAAGTACTAGAACAGTAGTATAAATAAAAAATAAAAACCGTACTATTCCACTAAATTTTGCATTTTATTTACGACGTTTTACTTGTGGTGCTATTATTTTGCACACCAAAATTTCGGTTTCATTTCGTATAACGGGAATTTTCTTGTCTTAAAATGCATCTTCGCTTATCTTGTTTTTTGCATTTTATTACTGATACCCAACAGATGTCCTACAATAAATATAGTGTCTTTACATGAGCATGGAAAAAAGTAATTAGCATCCGAAGTACAGACCTCAACGTGGTGCTATTTTTTTGCACAGAGCTGAATATATAGAATTTCAGGGTTAACAGGGGCTACCCCCAGGGCGGTGTCCAGTCTCCCCTCCTATCCTGCATGGTGGTTGATTCTCTGATTTCCGCTCTGAATAGTTCCATCGCCTACGCCCAGGCTTATGCAGATGATGTAGCCGTACTGGTTATAGGACCATGCCTTGCGGCCGTCAGTGCACGTGAGCAGGCGCCACTTGACATGATCGATAACTGGTGTACTAGGAATGCGCTTTTAGTCAACCCTCTTAAAACTGAGGTTGTTCTCTTTACGAGAAGTAGGAATATGATTGGTTTGACTCAACTGGTACTTAAAGGCGTCAATATCCCACTTTCAAATGAAGCCAAATATGTAGGTGTCATCCTGGACAGTAAACTTCTCTGGAAAATACACACTGAGACATAAACCTCTAAGGCGCTGTCAGTCTTCTGGCAATGCAAGGGAGTTTTCGGCAAAACCTGGGGTCTATCACCCAAAAGATCCGTTTGGTTTTTCTTCGGAAAACCAAGAAATTACATTAAATGAAGGTTACTGCCTGGCAGTACAATGGACCAGTATTTGAGTCTGAGCGTTCCAGTGCAGTTTATCCCAACCTCCAAAAAAAATGTTTCTAATATCTGCGGAAAATTAGAGGATTATTTTGCTGCTAATCAGTTGCTTCATTTCCCTGGATTCCCGAGTGCCCTGCTGAGACCCATAATAGAATTATACGACTACCACTCTTGTTTTTGAACGATTCTAACAATTGTTTTGCGTGAGGATATTGTTTAAAGTAAGTTATTTGTTTTTAATTTATGCAATATAATTTTAACATATCTGTTCCATTTTAGATTCTTTTTTATGTGAGATTTAGCCGTTTCGAATAGGTCTTGGAGCGCATTTATGTTTTTTGCATATATGTAGTGATTCTACCTTAGAAACAGGTACTACTGCTCTTCTCTTCTGTGCCCAAACCTGTTCTGATGCGCATCCACTCTTGTTATCTGATGAAAGTATATATGTAAATATTGTCCGTATATACCCCTATGAAATCCAAATTATTCTCTTGTTGACTAAGCTGAACTATGAACTATGTTAGAGAAGTTTCTGTTATGTTAGAGAAAGTTGTGGCTACCATGCTTCATGAGAAACGATTTAAGAAGCAATATAGATGAGAAACTGAAATGATTTTGACGCAGCACAATAAGAAGCTCGATATCTACCAGATTTATGACAAATTTTCCCCTTATATATATTTCTGCAAAATTGGCAGTGGTTGTATTTTATTTAGGTAGATTCCTCCCGAAAAATTAATTCCGTATGGCAGCTTAGAATGGAAAATTCCATAATAAATGTGTGCGCTTCGAAACGAATGCGCTTCGAAATACTTTTTAAAACTGACTTTTGAGAAGCCTTTGTCATCGGGAAATGCAATAAATTAACCTTGAAATTTAAGATCAAATACCAAAGTGATATAGGTTAAAAATAAGATTGGACCTGATACAGAGGCTTGAGGTACACCCTGATTAAACAACTTAGTTTCAATGCTAATTTAATCTTTCTTAACTCTTTGCGACCTATTTTCCATATATGACCTGAACCAGTTTAGAGCGAATCTACGAACACCAGCGCTCTCCAGTTTTGTCAACAAAAAAAGTTTCTTTCCATGTCGAAAACCTTGCTAATATCAATTAATAAGCCACATGTTAATTGTTTATTCGATAATTATATAAAAGTTGACAGCTGTAGCCTATATAGCAATTAAATGCATCAGCAATAGCACGCTTATCAGACAGTCATAATCATCAATACGTTAAACAATATATATTTTTTGAAATGTTGAAATTCAGAATGCAGTTTACTATCTTCTATTCATCTTTCCAGTTTCCCTTTGCTGAGCTGAATTAAGTAAAGTAGTCAGTATCGTGGCTTATCGGAATCTCCTTTTTAATTTCTGTAATTCTTATACTTAAACCACAACTTAAATTCAGCAATATTGTATACTTTCTTTAAATATTCATGTACTAGCTGCTTTTTTTAACTTCGTTTTTTTCATTTTTCTTTTAGGAAATTTTGTTGTCATTTTTATATGGTATATATCTTTTCAAAGTGTGGTCGGTTATCCTCTAATGCATTTCACGTCATATCCCCCAGCCACAACATTTTGAAACGACCATAAATATTGTCTGGAGAACTGTCCGAAGCATTCCGAGTGGGCGCGTCGATTAAGCATGCTAGACCAAGCAAAGTCTGAAAACTCTTTAACAAACTTTTAAAACACTGGAAGTATGCAGGCTATAGACACAAAAAAAGCATACATTTTAAGATTAATTTCATTGGAAACCTTAGATACATCAGCAATAATAAAATCAGCACATGATATAAATAATCATGTAGTTTTCTTCAATAAAACACTTAGCACTATATGCAGCATCATTTTCATTTGAATTAGCAAAAAAACTAAATCCAAAATCAAATCATCGTCTTTTCAAAGTTGCCTATCCAAATTTCCGAAACAAAAATAATATTCAGAAAATATATTTGAGATAGTTATAAAAATACTATTCATGTCTGAAAGTTGGTTGTAGATGGCCTATTTGAAATTAAAAACAATAATTGCAATTATTCAGAAAGTGCATAAGGCCACTTCTACCTTAGAAATTAAATACTGTAGCGGCGTTCTGAAAACCCTCGTTTTATCAGAATAAAATAAACAATGCCGTCGACGTATGTGGCTCCTTATTTCGAAGGATGATCCTTAAAAATGTGACTAATTTTAATCATATAGTAACAATTGGGTGGCGCTACATTCCACAGGAGGCCCAGGGCCTAGCTTGCTCATCAACCACTCATGCTGTCCTTGCTACTGTTTTCTCACGAGTGGAAAGGACCTACAATTTTTTGCCGACTCCGAACGCAAGTTTGAGAAGATTTTTCTTAAACAGTTAAGCTAACTTTTGCTCCAAGAGAAAGAAAAATAATAAAACAAAATTTCTATTAGCGTTGGGAGAATGCTTGCTTTTAAATATTTAAATCAATTAAAATGGAGTGCCGTGTCATCCTCCGACGCATGCAGACGTGTCGTCGCTGCATGCACTTAATAAATAAAAAAAAAAAAGAATTCCTCGCGTCGTTCTTAAGAACAGTTAACGCGGTCCGCCCAACACCTCCGCGAGTGGAAAAAATAAAAAAATAAATAAATAAATTCTTAAAAAAAAGTGCATAAATTCTTAAAAAAAAGTGCAGTGTAGTGCAGTGAAGTTATTCGGTAGAGCGCACGCGGCCCGCTCTCCCCTCTCCCACTCCTTCACAAGCCACTGTTGGGCATTCTCGGTCGCAACTCCCGTTTGATTTACCAGACGGGCTGGGGCGATGTCCGAGTTTGCCTAACATATGACATAGCGGATTCAGAAGTGTGAATTTTTGTTAGTGGACCAATTCAAGTCAATGTGGTCGCCGTGGCGTAGTGGGTAGAGTGCGACGCTCACACGCCGAAGGGTCTAGGTTCGACTCCCAGTTCAACACCAATTTTTCCAATATTTCACGGCACCACCTCTTTCGAGCTGCTGACAACACTCAAAGAGTAATAACTGTCTAAGAAAGCTTCTCAAATTTCGCCGTTCGGAGTCGGCAAAAAACTGTAGGTCCCTTCTACTCGTGAGAGAACAGTAGCGCGCACAACACGAGTAGTTGATGAGCAAGCTAGGCCCTGGTCCCCCTTTGGACTGTAGCGCCAACAATTATTATTATTATTAATTCAAGTCAATGTACGGGCATAACACCTACGTTGATTTGTTTTGCGAAGCTAATCGCAGAATTTACACTTCTGAACTCTGCTTACTTTCACAAACTGCATTGTCGGAGTTGATTTTCAGATGCCTACGACTAACATGAGGGGGCAATTTCGTGTTGACGTGAGCAACATTCACAGACTGAGAACTAATTTCTTTGCCGTTTACGTCAACCTCCCTCGCCATAAACCAGCTGTCTTGGCGGGTGGGTGAGAATACCGATTTATCGGATTTGAACCTGCCTGGATATAGCTTGGTGCCCTTATTCTTTTTACACCGCAGTCTCGCCATTTATGTGCACTACGCATGTTGCTTACCAAATTCAACCACAATATGGCCACTGTTCCAATCAAGAATATAATTTTCTGTGGTTAAAACTCCTTGTCCGTAAGCATTTAATCCACTACTGCTTTATTTATAGAAGTCCAAACCTGGACAGCAACTCAACTTATAACGAGTTTGATGCGTTGTCCGACTCCATCACAAGAATTGTATCCCTGTATCCTCGCACTGAAATGGCTATGGCGGGCGATTTCAATGTACACAATTCTACTTGGCTTCGACATTTAGGCCAGACAGCACCCGAAGGAAGGTATGTTGAAATCCTTGCTGGGGTAAATAATTTAACACAGCCTGTGAATGAGCCAACACGAATACCTGACATTGCAGATCATACCGCCAACACCTTGGATCTGTTTCTCACCTATCATCCGGAAAAATATTCGATTGATATATTGTCGCCTCTAGGCTCATCCGACCACTGTGTCAGCCAAATTCTCGTACTCCTCCCACACAATTAGAGAACAAATTCCGAAAAGAACAGTATGGCTCTACGAGAAAGCCAACTGGAGCGGACTTAACAACTTCTTTAGGAATTTTAACTGGTCACTATGTTTCCTCGATAGTCGCTATATCCCGCTACTGATGCGATCACAAACATTATTTTGCTGGGCATGAGGTCCTTCATTCTTCACAGAGTGAAGAGCATCAAGCCTAAGGCAAACGCCTGGTACGACAAAAAGTTCAAACGGATCCGAAATGACTGTAATGCATTAATAAGGCGTGTTAAATTCGCCTCTAACAAAAAGTTGAGGCAAAAAGTTCCACAATACCCCCAGGGGAAGCAGGAGCTTTTGGTCTTTCGTAAAAAACATAAGGAATTCAGCCTCGTCTTCGATCCCCTCATTTGCAATGACATTCCAGCTGTCAGCTCTTTGGACAAAGCTAATCTGCTTGCTGCACACTTTGCAGCTAGCTCAACGCTGTCAGATAGCACTTTGTCCCCACTTGTACTTGAGAGCGTAAATTTCTCCATGGGGCAAATCCACTTTAGCACTCGTACAGTAGCAAGAGTACTTAAAGAACTAAACATACACAAATCCGCTGGTCCGGATGGTATACACCCTGTTCTTCTGAAGAAGTGTTCTTCTACGCTGGCAAAACAACTGCGTAAGCTTTTCCATCTGTCCTACTCTTCAGGGCTCTATCCGTCCCTAAACGGGGCGATCGGTTCCTCACCCACCTCCTACCGATCCATAGCACTAACGTCCATTCTCTCCAAGGTCATGGAAACGCTAATAAACCATCAGCTTATGAAATATTTTGAATCTCGGAAGCTTCTTAATGACCGGCAATACGGCTTCCGAAGCAACCGCTCCATATCTCACTGAAAAGTGGAACCAATCTTTGCACAATGTAGGAGAAAGCAAGATTGTTGCGCTTGATATTTCAAAGGCATTTGACGGGGTCTGGCATCGGGCGATATCCGAGTCTGCCTAACGTCTGACATAGCGGATTCGGAAGTGTGAATTTTTGTTAGTGGACCAATTCAAGTCAATGTACGGGCATAACACCTACGTTGATTTGTTTTGTGAAGCTAATCGCAGAATTTACACTTCTGAACTCTGCTTACTTTCACCAACTGCATTGTCGGAGTTGGTTTTCAAATGCCTACGACTGACATGAGGGGGCAATTTCGTGTTGACGTGAGCAACATTCGCGGACTGAGAACTAATCTCTTTGCCGTTTACGTCCACCTCTCTCGTCACAAACCAGCTGTCTTGGCGCTGAGCGAAACACAGGTGGGTGAGAATACCGATTTATCGGATTTGAACCTGTCTGGATATAGCTTGGTGCCCTTATTATTTTTACACTGCGGTCTCGCCATTTATGTGCGTAGTGATGTTGCTTACCAAATTCAACCACAATATGGCCACTGTTCCAATCCGGAATTTAATTTTCTGTGGTTAAAACTCTTTGTCCGTAAGCATTTAATCCACTACTGCTTTATTTATAGAAGTCCAAACCTGGACAGCAACTCAACTTATAATGAGTTTGATGCGCTGTCTGACTCCATCACAAGAATTGTATCCCTGTACCCTCGCACTGAAATCGCTATTGCGGGCGATTTCAATGTACACAATTCTACTTGGCTTCGACATTCAGGCCAGACAACAACCGAAGGAAGGTATGTTCAAATCTTCGCTGAGGTAAATAATTTAACCCAGCTTGTGAATGAGCCAACACGAATACCTGACATTGAATACCGCTAACACCTTGGATCTGTTTCTCACCTCTCATCCGGAAAAATATTCAATTGATATATTGTCGCCTCTAGGCTCGTCCGACCACTGTGTCGTGTCAGCCAAATTCTCGTACTCCTCCCACACAGTTAGAGAACAAATTCCGAAAAGAACAGTATGGCTCTACGAGAAAGCCAACTGGAGCGGACTTAACAACTTCTTTAGGAATTTTAACTGGTCACTATGCTTCCTCGATAGTGACGTGGATGCCGCTACTGATGCGATCACAAACATTATTTCGCTGGGCATGAGGTCCTTCATTCCTCAGAGTGAAGAGCATCAAGCCTAAGGCAAACGCGTGGTTCGACTTGGGCTGCAAAGAGGCTATCAGGGTGAGAGAGTTGAGTTTCCGGGATTATAAAGCCAACCCTTCTGAGGAAGCCCGGAAAAAGTTCAAACGGATCCGAAATGACTGTAATGCATTAATAAGACGTGTTAAATTCTCCTTTGACCAAAAGTTGAGGCAAAAAGTTCTACAATGCCCCAAGGGTAGCAGAAGCTTTTGGTCTTTCGTAAAAAACATAAGGAATTCAGCCTCGTCTTCGATCCCAACGCTCATTTGCAATGACATTCCAGCTGTCAGCTCTTTGGACAAAGCTAATCTGCTTGCTGCACAGTTTGCAGCTAGCTCAACGCTGCCAGATAGCACTTTGTCTCCGCCTGTACTTGAGAGCGTAAATTTCTGCATGGGGCAAATCCATTTTCGCACTCGTACAGTAGCAAGAGCACTTCAAGATCTAAACATACACAAATCCGCTGGCCCGGTGGTATACCCCCTGTTCTTCTGAAGAGGTGTTCTACGCTGGCAAAACCACTGCGTAAGCTTTTCCATCTGTCCTACTCTTCAGGGCTCTTTCCGAGTAAGTGGAAAACTGCATTTGTCCAGCTTGTCCCTAAAAAGGGCGAATGTTCGTCACCCACCTCCTACCGAACCATAGCACTGACGTCCCTTCTTTCCAAGGTCATGGAAACGCTGATAAATTGTCAGCTTATGAAATATTTTGAATCCCGGAAGCTTCTTAATGACCGGCAGTACGGATCCCAAAACAAATTCAGAGACTCGTTCTTTAGCCGCACTACACGAATCTGGAATGCTCTTCCCAGCTCGATTTTTCCTCCTCATTACAATCCACAGGCATTTAAAACCAATGTGCATCGGTACCTCCTCTCCCTCTCCTTCCTCTATACCTTCGGCCCGTGCTGTGACTTGATCCGGTCACTTAAGGGTACTCGCAACCAACAAAACAAAAAAAAAAATCAAAATAATAATCGTACCAAAAAATTAAATGTGAGGATAAAAAAGGAAATATAAAAATACAAAATCATATAAGCATTTCAATTTGTACACGTAGTTTAAAAAGCTTAAGACACGAAATCAGTACCTAAAGATTTTTTCTATTCGCATTGCAATCAGGACTTTCTTAGACTTAAATATAACTCTTGATTTAGATTTCGTTCATCCAGCCGATGACTTCAATGTCAGTCAGTTAAACTCGTACTTCGATTATTTCAAAATTTGTTATTTCATGAGTTGGGATGCTATTTGCTTTAACTAGTCGAACTAGTCAAATTTTGCATATCCAGGAGATGTGGTTTGAATGCGAATAACGACTCAAATTGATTGGGAAAAAGTTTCACTACATTCAAGAAATCATTTAAGTAGAAGGTTTTGTATTAAGGAATACGATATAAAATTGAGAACCAATTTAAACGGTTTGCCTTTTATATTTCGGGATTAGAGAACAAAAACAAATATTAATCATTGAAAATAGCTTTATTGTTTTTCAGAATATTCCCCATTGAGATCTATACACTTTTGCATGCATTTGAACCAATTGTCGAAGCACTTTTGCCACTCTGATTGAGGTATCTCCAAAACAAACGCATCAACCGCTTTCTCAGGTGTCGAAAAACGCTGACCTCTCATTTTATTTTTTACGTACGGGTATAAAAAAAAGTCATTCGGTGCCAAGTCAGGACTATACGACGGATGACTCATTAAATCGATGTTTTGAGTGCTCAAAAATGCAGTTGATATGTGCGAGCTCGCATTATCGTGGTGAAGAGTGAACCATCTTCGGCAGTTGGTTTTCCTGATTTCTTGGAAGACAACTGGCAAACAAATGGTTGTGTACCACTCAGATTGACTTTTCTGCGTGTTTCTAGTGGTACGGTTGCCCAGTTTTTCGAAAAAACAGGCGACCATTTGCTTGGAAGTGCTTCGTGCGCGAGCAACTTTTGTTGGATTTGGTTCAATTTGAAACACCCATAAAGTCGACTGCTGTTACTTTCGGGCTCATACGCGTAAATCCATGATGTCCTGTCACGATGTCATAGACGTGTTTCGAAGCACCGCGATCATATTTTCATGCAATATTGAATTTATTCTGGTCCCACTAATGCCTAAGGTTGTCTCAATCTCACGATAGGTCGCATGACGATCTTGCAATATCAGTTGGCGCACAGCATCAATGGTTTCCGGAACAACAACTGATTTTGGACGACTTTACGAAATTTGTCTTGGAATGAACTACGACCTCGGTTGAATTCACCACATCATCTATAAACACTTGTTCTTGATGGAGCTTCATCGCCAAAAATTGAAGTAAGTTCATCGATGCACTGTTGTTGAGTTAATCCACGTCAAAAGTTGTAAAAATTAATCGCACGCAAATTTTCACGATTTAATTCCATTTTTTTGGGCGAGATGAATCTTTTAAGTTACTGTAAACAACACAAATAGCGCTCGTATGTCGTATGTTATTTCCGGAAATAAAAATGCGCATTGCAACGCACAACAAATTATACTAAGCTTTAAAAGGACTTTAGCTCAAAGATGAAAAACGTCTTGGTCGTCCAGGTGAAGTTGATGACGGCCAAATCAAAGCAATAATCGATTCGGATGGTCACAGTACAACATGTGAGATTGCATTAAAAATCGCTTAAAACAACTTTACTATTTGCGAAAACTCAATGTATAGTTTCCTCATTAACTGCATGAAAATCAGAAAGCTATGTTATTAGTTTAAGGGGATTACAAAGTAATTGCCTACTTTGAACTTTTACCACCCAATGGAATGATAAATTCGAAGAAAGCTGCCCGTACCGACAAATCGAAAAGGTGTTGTATTGCACATCTACCATATAGTCCTGGCTTTACATCATCTGATTAATTTTTACTTCGGTCTTTGCGAAACCCCTGGAATGGTAAAAACTTCAATAATGATGATGATTACAGATCGTACTTGGTTCTGTGTTTTGCTGATAAAAACCATACAAAAACTAATTTTATGAACGTGGAATTATCGCTCAAAATGTGCAATACATACAGAATAAAATTAATTCTTTCCATGAAAAAATTGTCTATTGCGGGATGCTATCCTATAATTTAGAGACTTAAGAGTGGTCATTGTTTTACTGGAAAAATGTCACTTTCACTATACAAATATAAAACATACTGTAAGTATTTAAAAAAGTACAACAAATATAAAAAATTTATTTACCTGAACAATTTTGGTCATTTCTTGTATATCTATAACACCATTACCATCAACATCGTACATTCGGAATGCCCACTTCAACTTTTCTTCAGGAGTGCCACTAGAAGTAACATCAATCGCCAGTAAAAATTCCTGAAATAATATGTATGCATAAGCATATTACTTTTTTTTTTATTTTGGAGATTTTTGAGTTTAAACATCAAAGATAGAAAGGCAAAATAGCCTGTAGAAATTGCGTTAAATAGGTATTCATTATCTCTTTTAATGTTTAAACAGCTTGCTTATACACGTATCCTAATCTTTTCATTACAAAGAAATGTCGATGTGGATGGGTCCAATTTCAAAACAAAAAGGAATAATTGTCGAAGAACCTAGTATATATCCTTTTAGCTACAACTTCAAATCCGCAAAAATTTCTAATAGCCTCTATGACAGTTCTTACGTTATTTCTAAAATTTGTTTATGGCATTCTTGTTCAGTATCGTTTGACTATACATTATGGAAAGACTTATACCACAACGCTTCTTCTCGTCCATATTATACAAAACTATCGTCAAAACCGTCGTCGTTCAAGGAAAATAACTTGTTCCTGAATCTGACAAAACGTGGCATGTGCACGCGAGGTAACGTCATTGATTGCACTCAACGTGGCGAGCTGCCAAGGCTATCCTCGTTAGTGCACAAGTCACGTTGACATACAGCATCCACGTGGCGCCCCTGGATAGCCATCACAACACCCGTTGCATGGTGAGCCAATGTATGCAGCGAGCTCCTCTGCCCGAGGGTTTGAATAATGGGCCTGGCCTACCAGTTTGTGGGTTGTGCGTGAGGTTAACTTCCTCACCACATAAAAATAATATAGTTCAGTATTCGGATGCGGATTTGTTGTTCGAGGTAGACTTAGGCAAAAAGTGTTGAGCTACGACCCCATCAGCAAACACTTCATGACAATCCGCATCAAGGCTAAATTCGGAAACATCAGCCTAATTTACGCTCACGCCCCGACAGAGTAGTGCTTAGTGCTGCCTGCACTAAGCATAGAAGAAGACTGGAAACGTTGTCAAGAAGCCATCAAAGAAGCTGCCACTGATGTGCTGGGTTTCATGTCACCACCCAGAAGGAACCAATGGTTTGACGACGAGTGCAGGCAAGCGCAGGCAGCTAAACAAGATGCCTATAAGGCGACGCTGCATCGAACAAGGAGGTCTGTTCGTGAGCTCTACGAACAGAGAAGAAGGGAAGAGCACCGGCTTCTCAGAAGGTAAAAGAAGGAGCATGAGAAGCGCGCGGCCGAGGAAATGGAAAGGTGTTATGTTATGTAAAACAGCTATCCTGAGGATACAATGTTCGGACAAGGCCTGCCGGGACCAAAACGGACAACTTGTAGTAGAGTCGCAGTCTGTCCTGAGAATCTGGTAAGATAATTTCTGCAGACTCCTTAACGACGATGACGACCCAAATCCCACTGTTAGGCAGAATGTCCACTCGATTTGGACGATGATAGACAAGCATTCCATCCCCCCGACTTAGACGAGATTAAGATAGCACTATCCAAAGCTGCTGGACCAGACGGACTGTCCGCAGAATTATTTAAATCAGCTGGAGATGAGCTGGTTGGGTGCATGCACCAGCTCATCTGTGAGATATGGTCGGAGGAAAGCATGCCCGACGAGTGGAATCTCAGCATCGTTTGTCCGGTCCACAAGAAAGGAGACTCCTTTGACTGCGCCAACAATCGAAGGTTCAGCTTCCTCAACATCCCCAACATGATCCTCTTTGCCGTATTGTGTGTGTCAGAAACCAGCGAAGTCCAGAATAAACCAGATTTACGGCAGAACTTGGAAAAGACCCAGGAAGTACACGTCGATACTCACCACTTATTCGCCGAATTTAAGGCCGAATATGTCAGTGTGCATAAAAGCGAGCGATACAGTACCATGTTTTTTTTCGGCACACCCACCAAATTGTTCAGATTGTGTAAGATGACGATGGAGAACTTTCGCTGCTGCATAAATGTTGGTAACGAACTCACCGAGATCTTCGATATTAGAAAAGGTTTTAGACAAGGCAACGCATTGTCATGTGACTTCTTTAACACCATTTTTAAGAAGATCATGCATAACTCACAAGTCAACACCAGAGGCACGATCTTCTAGAAGTCAGTTCAATTGCTAACTTACGCTGATGACTGTGTCGTGATTGGACGAACACAGCGAGTCATCAAGGAGGCGTTTGCTGGCATTAAAGCGGAAGCGGCTAAAATGGGTCCGTCATCCAGGGAGGACGCAAACCATCGACGTCTCCGACAGAGCGTCACACTAGGCAGCAGAACAGCACACTAGGCAGACTTCTAGGTAGTCAAGAACTTCGTCTACCTAGACAAGTGCAGAAGGACCTCAACCAACTTGGAGTGCGCAACTGGAGACAGCTGGCGAGAGATCGTGCTGGCTGAAGAGGCATGTTGGTTGAGGCCCAGGTACACCCCGTACATAGCGAGACAAGAAAAAGAAGAAGAATCTGACAAAAATTATCTTAGTGTTCAGTTAGTCACATATGTACATTTAAAACCTTCGTTTTGGAAAAAAAAGCTTTTTTCCTTCTGTTTGAAATTATATTGTTGTATATATCTTACCAAATACTCATCTAACAAATGATTCAGCATGGTGGACATGATTTTGTTTGAATCAGGTGCTTCCTTTCGTTCTGAGCAGATAAGGCAAGGATAGAGTAGAATTTCTACAGCGTTGTTTATAACATTTCCTTAAATTTTTTATTCACAGATAGGGATTTTTTGCTTAGCTGAGAATATGTGTGAGCTATTTAAACAGTTTCCTACTCGCTCAAAATATTAGAAAGAGAGAGTTTATACATGACTAAATTGAAGATAAGAAGAAACCGCTTTTTTTAAAAAAAAACAACAGTTCATGCTTCATTCAAGCAAGAACTTTTTAATGAATATTTACAGAAATGTTTGAAATAAAAATCATAAACTTAGATGCTGACAGGATATAAAAATTTAGAAAGAGAACAAATTGCGCATGAACAGTGCATTTATTGTGGAATCTTTAACTTCCCAGTTGAAATTTTTCAAATCTAAAATATTACTAAAGGCTTCATTTAACAGAGACGTTGTTACATAAATAATATGTATGTTATCTTTATATAATAGAGATACATATAAAATTATATATACATAAGTTCAATTATTCTCACTAAACTTTATTATCTATTTTCCAAATAGAGTGTAAAGTTTAGTGAGAAAATTTTCGATGATAAGTGTATAACAGTCTTAATTAGGCATTTATCGTAACTAGTAAATAATAATGATCACAACGGATATCAGGTGTTCAGTGGACCAACTGCTTCCTTTCTTGTTCTGAGATTGGAATGGATAGGTTAGTATTCTCGTTGTAGCTAGCTTCTCGTTTCTACTTACACTTCCGCAATTTTATACGGTTTGACGGCGGAAAGCTACAATAGCCACTTGTAGAAGAGTCACAGTCTGTGCTAAGAATCCGGAAGGATCATTTCTGCGACTCCTACACGACAATGAAGGCCAAATCCCGCTGTTGAACAGAATGTTCTCAATTGGACGATGATAGACAAACAATCCTTTCTCCCGGCTCAGACGGAGTCAAAATAGCAATATCGAAACTGAGGTCATATTATATTGCTGGAGCGGTTCGACTATCCGCAGAACTGTTTTAAGCACATGTAGGAGATGACAGAAGAAAGCATGGCCGATGAGTAGAATCTCTGCTTCATTTGCCCGGTCCACAAGAAAGGGACTCCTTTGCATGCGCCAACTATTAAGGGATCAGCCTTCTCAATATCGCCTTCAAGATCCTCTTTGCCGTATTATGTGAGTGTCCGATACCGTTTGTCCATAACCTGATTGGTCCCTTCAGGTATGGTTTTAGGACAGGAAAGTCAACGATAGACCAAATTTTCACGGCAGATCCTGGAAAAGACCTAAGAAATACAGGTCGACATTCAATACTTTTTCGTCGATTTTAAGGCGGTATCTGACAGTGTGCCGCCGTAACGTAGTGGGTAGAGTGCCGAAAGCCAGGCTCAATATCTCGAATTTTTCACAGCACCACCTCTTTCGAGCTACTGACAACAACCACGAGTTTTAATTGCCTAAGAAAAAAACTTATTCGTTCGGAGTCAGCAAAAAACTGTAGGTCCCTTCTACTCGTGAGAGAACAGTAGCGCGCACAACACGAGAAGTTCATGAGTAAGCTAGGCCCTGGTCCCCCTGTGGACTGTCGCCCCAAAAATTATTATTATTATTATTAAAGAGTGCCTCTCTTTACAATTTGGTATATGCATTTTAGATTTTATGCTCTTAATGGTATAAACCATTGGTGAGATAATTCTGGAGCTAATCTTTCCATCGACAAATGCAAAATGTTCCATATATGTCGTAAATGTTAAACACATTGTTTAGCTTTCAAGAAGTCACTAACTGTTAGCACTAACATTATCAAATATTTATCTAACAAAAAAAAGTAAGGTACACATCAAAACCCTGTGCAAAATAATAAGAGTGTTAATTTTTAATAAAATCAATTATGGCATAATTATTTACTGCATGTCGTAATTTTACGGAATGTTAATTATAAGTAAAATGAATTACGGCATATATACTTACGGAAGATGATCTAAAACTACTCTTTAAATTATAAAACCTGCGTACCACAAAGCTGCCAGAAATAGTATTAATGCATATCGGAGGAAGATGAATTAGTTCTCCTTGGTATTTATCGCCTACCTACAACACCTGTGCAAAAACATGTATCGTTCATTGTTTGCTAATGAATTCTCCCATTATAAAAGTGTTGAATGGTACAAGTACATAGATATATATTTTATATACATGTGGGATGCTGTCACCCATGGGTCTGTTCATCTAACCGCACACCCACTACAAGCCACCTGAATTCAAGCGAGAGAGCCAGTCTCAGTCAGTCGAAAAGAGGATGCTTGACTCAACGCTTAATTTTTTTATTTTTTCGCATGTTCCTTAATCATCTCAGTTTTTTGCAAGTTGTATTGTATTGGAAAGTATATCAATTTAATAAATACTTTGTCTTTTTTTTAATAAATATTGGATTCAACATAAAGAATTTTTGTGAATTCGTTGGTATTCTACATGGGGGCTCAACCGGGATTCCACCGTAATTAAAATCGAACAGTGGACAAAAGTGGAAAGTGGAAGCAAATATCTAACAGCTAGAGTGGAGTTTTATATTGTGCGGTTGTTGGAGAAAGAAAAATGGGAAGTCGTGTGAAAAGGAATAGTTTTGGGCAATCTGGCCATAGATATAACTCAAGCGCGTCGGGATCGAATCAAATTGATGACAATTTAAGTGCGTCTTTGCTTGAGTCGACGATTAGGCCTTTTAGTGGAGACAATCGATTGCAAATAAAAAAATGGATCAGCGACTTTGAGGAACAGGCTGCGATTTTAGGCTGGGATGAGGTGAAAAGTACTTATGGTGCAAAAGATCATTGTGTGGATCCGCAAAATTATATGTTAATTGCGAGCTTAAGCCAAATTCGTATGTACAGCTGAAGAATGGTCTGATTTCGGAATTCGCCGAGGCCGTTAGTTCAGCTGATATTTACAAAGAATTGCGGGCGCGTAAGAAATTACCGAACGAAAGTTGCCCGGGAATACTTGTACAGCTTATTCGAAATTGCGAGTCAAGGAGATGTCGAAGATTCCGCGATAATTGATTACACGATTGATGGTATTAACGATAGCGAATCTAATAAACAAATTTTGTATGAAGCTGGAAATTTAAAGGATCTGAAAGAAAAATTAAGAATTTATGAAAAGATGAAGGACAGACAGAGGGAAAAAAGTGAACAAAGTGGACAAAGTACGCGAAATAGAAACGAACGGGTCGATTATAAAGAAAGCGCTTCGAAAACTAAAAACGGTCGGTGTTGTTTTAATTGTGGAGCAAAAGATCATGAATTTCACAGCTGCCCAGACAAAGCACGTGGCCCTAAATGCTTTAAATGTGACACTTTTGGTCATCGATGTTTCGAGTGCGCGATGAGCAATAAAGGCGATCGTAATTCCGAAGCAAATGTGCTTTTAGTCAGCGACAATACGATGTGTAAATTAGTCGAACCATGCGGCACGCGGGTTGAAGCGCTAATCGATACGGGCAGTGATGTTACACTTGTCAAAGAAGATCTTGCGGCAGCGATAGTCGGACAAAATATCAGTTCCCGACAAATTGCTATATCTGGTCTGGGAAGGTAGCTAAATACGAAAGGTTCGTTATGTACAAAGGTTGTAATCGATCAGGTGATTTTTCCCTGCGTGAATTGTTATGTAATAGATAATAATTGCATGAAATTCCAAATGATTATCGGCAGAGATATTTTGGATACTGTCGATCTCTTTATAGGTAAAGATGGTGTTCATTTAAAGGAGAGAAATAACGAAGAAGTCAGGTGTTTTTCGACTAAAATCGAACCAGAGGTAGAAGTTTACCCAGACCTGGCTCATATTGTAAATCGGAACACAAGGTTACAAGTGGCAGATTTAATCGAAAGCTATTGTCCAAATCCGGTATTACGCAGTCCCATAACGATGAAGATTGTAGTCTAGGACGGTGTACCAGTGTGGCAACATCCGAGACGTCTCGCCCCACTCGAGAAGCAGTTTGTGGACGAACAGATTTCGGAATGGCTGAATGTTGGTATTATTAGACCAAGTGCTTCAGACTACGCTTGTCCTATAGTACTAGCTAAGAAAAAGGATTCTTCATATCGACTATGCGTGGACTATAGGCAAATAAATAAAAAAATTGTTCGATACCCATTACCACTTATCGAAGACCAACTAGATCAATTAGCAAACGCAACACTATTTACTACTTTAGACTTAGCAAATGGATTTTTCCATGTAGATGTAGAGGAAAACTCCCGCAAGTATACCGCTTTCGTTACGCCAAGTGGCCATTATGAATTCACGAAGGTTCCATTTGGTTTATGTAACTCTCCGGCTGTCTTCCAAAAGTTCATAAACCACGTATTTCGAGAATTGATTGCTTAAGGTATCGTTAACATATATATTGATGATCTTGTCATTCCAGCCAAAAATGAGAGGGAAGCGATTTCAAGGCTCCAGCGAGTATTGGAAGTTGCATCAGCTAATGGATTGGTCATAAAATGGAAAAAGTGTCAAGTTTTTAGGACCAGGATAGAATATCTAGGACACATAGTTGAAAACGGCAAGATAAGTCCTTCTACATCTAAAACTAAAGCGGTTGCCAAATTCCCACAGCCTACTAACATCAAACAACTACAAAGTTTTTTAGGGTTAGTAGGGTTTTTTAGAAAATTTATCAATTCTTTTGCACTTATCACTTGAATTTGGACAAAGTGAGATAGAAGCGTTTAATACATTAAAGAAGAAAATCTGTTCAGATCCTGTGTTGGCGATTTTCAGGCAGGGTGCAACCACAGAGTTGCACACAGATGCTTCAATGTTAGGGTACGGGGCCGTACTTCTCCAAGTTTCTCCTGAAGATAACGTACTTCACCCAGTTTTCTTTATGAGCCGAAAGACGTCAGCTGCAGAGCAAAAGTATTCTAGCTATGAGTTGGAAGCCCTGGAGCCCAAGCCCAAGTTACGGCATGTAGATGCATTAAGCCGATTAGTGGTTCAACTGCATGACGATAGTTCCTTTTTGGAAAGAATTAAAAACGCTCAAAGGGGTGATCCAAATCTGAACACTTTAATCGAAAGTGTAAACGAAGTGCCTAGAAACGGTTACGTAGTGGAGGGAGGCATTTTATATAAAGTAGAAAACGGTGACAGGCTATTCGTAGTACCAGAGGACATGGAACCAGAAATCATTAGAAGGGAAATCATGAAAGGGGACATTTTGCGGCAAAAAAGGTCAAAGAATTGCTGTCAAAGGAGGTATACTTTAAGAACATGACGTCGAAAATTGTGAAATTTGTGGAGTGCTGTGTTCCATGTATCCTGGCAGAGAGGAAAACAGGGAAGAAAGAAGGATTTTTGCATACGATACCGAAAGGAGAGATACCTTTAGACACTTTCCACATGGATCACTTGGGGCCAATGGCAACAACCGGTAAGGGCTACCGGTATCTTCTATCGATCATAGATGCATTTACAAAATTTGTGTGACTGTTCCCTGTGAAGACGCTGTCCGCAGAAGAAGCAATTAAAAGGTTGCAAGTGATTTGGGAAACATTTGGAAACCCAAAACGATTAATTGTGAATAAGGGGGGTGCGTTTGTGGCCAAGGAATTCATCAGGTATTACGAACAAGAAAATATTGAGTTATTGCACATCACAGTAGGGGTACCTAGAGGAAACGGGCAGATAGAACGTATCCATCGAATTGTTATTCCCGCCTTAAAAAACCGGATGAATGGTACAAGGATATTAAATACGTCCAAAATTTTCTGAATTCCTCTTATCAACGTTCAATCGACACATCGCCTATGAAGCTGTTGACAGGTATCAATATGAGACTTCGAGAAGATACTAATTTCAGAGAGGCAATTGAAGAAGAGCTACGAATCGTACATCAGGAGGAAATGGAGGCACTGCGGCAGAATGCAAAGAGAAATTTACTAAGAGTACAAGCGGAGAACAAGAGGTTGTTTGACAAAAAACACACACCCACTACAAGCCACCTGAATTCAAGCGAGAGAGCCAGTCTCAGTCAGTCGAAAAGAGGATGCTTGACTCAACGCTTAATTTTTTTATTTTTTCGCATGTTCCTTAATCATCTCAGTTTTTTGCAAGTTGTATTGTATTGGAAAGTGTATCAATTTAATTCACTTAATTCTTTATTTTGATATCTGCGAACTACTTTGCTTTTTTTATTAAATATTGGATTCAACATGAAGAAGGATTGGGTTTTGTGAATTCGTTGGTATTCTACATACATATATATTTATATATATAAATAATTTTTTCATGGAACGAAACAACTTCTGTAACGTATTGCCCGTTTTGAGCAATGAACTTTTTACCACCGTTCAGGCAGCATTATAATTCCACGTTCATAAAACTTCTGATTTTAACAGCAAAAAACCAGGTACGATTTAACATCATCATCAATATTGAAATTTTAACCATTCAAACAGTTTTCAAAGATCGAAATAAAACTTAATCAGTTGGCGCAAAGCCAGGACTATATGATGGATGTGGCAAAACACACCAACCAATCATCAATAATTTTTGCTGAGTGACCAAATCTATATACTTATTTGAGCTGGTTCACCTGGTTTGCTTTACGATCTTTTCCGACTGACATTGTTGTAAACAACCCATTTTTCAAACGTTTTCAAAATGGACCATTTTCATTGAGTTTAAGTTGTTGTGTTAAATGATTTAATTTCAGTACATGAGGAATTCATATATCGAGTTTTCATACGTAGCAAAGTTATTTTAAGCGATTTTCAGTGGATGTATGTGATACTTATATTAATCTTCTCTTCAATCTCATGTGTTGTACTGTGACCATCCGAATCGATTATTGCTTTGATTTGGTCATCAAATTCAACTTGACATCCACAGCGTTTTTCATCTTTTAGTGAAAACTAAGTAGAACAAAATTTGGCAAACCAATTTTGACACTGTCGTTCTTTTCAATTCATTCACTAATAGAAAATGGTGAACGACGAAAGGAGCTAACTATGCATCTGGCATAACATATCTGTCACGATTTCCAACTAATCTACTCCCAAAATGTAGTCAAGGAAAGGAGCTAACTATGCGTCTGACATAACATATCTCTCACGATTTCCACCTAATCTTTCAGTTGCCCGTTTTGACGATGCATTTTGTTCAGCCTGACCATTGGAGCAGGATTGGTGATTTGGTGCCACATCAAAAAAGTTCACAGGTTTTAGAGTTTGTTTAAATATTTATATTTGAATATATATAAAAACAGCCACCAACAGATTTGCAAATGTGTTATATGTATAGACAGCCCTTTAGTAATTAAAGCTGTACAAAATGCTTAAAATTCCATCCCACTTGTGACTTACGCACGCAACCTCCTGGCAAACAAAACAAAACAAAAATAATACCTCGCACAAAAACTATGTGATAAATGGCACACATATGATCACCATTATAAAAAGGTGAATACTTACATGTTTTACCGAATCTATCAAGCGAATACCGCAAAACATACAATTCTCTAATATTCTTGAGCACTACCCATTTTGGTTCAAATCAGAATAACACTTTTCAGACAAACTTTAATATACACTGTTTTAAAAAGTCCCACGAAAGAAAACATCAATCTGATATATGATTTCATAAAAAATGCATATATTTGTGTAATCAGTGTATTTTTGTATCAGTGTAAATTTGCTTGTAATTGAAAATTACTTGCTAATGAATAATAAATAAATAGATCTAAAACGCCATGCGGTTGTTACATTTGTCAACGGAACATGACTAACTTAATGAATTTTTACAATACTGACAAACTTCAGAAAGATATCTTTTTATCATACAGTGTCATACAGTGCCCGTGCACTGTGTCTGTTTCTGTTCCAATGAATGTCGGAAACTAATTTAGACAAGGCATGAATGGTGTCGTGTCCCGCCCTAAGGTCAAACTGATTTTTCGGTATTATTTATTTTTCCTCAGTCAATTTTTAACTTTTATTTTCTTCTGGGGAAGACAACTACGAAAAGTCGTTGTCAAGCACTGCTTTATCAGTATCCATTCAGTATTTATTCAACTGACCGCCGTTCATTGGAGTTGTTTTTTGTTCTGTCAAGTCTAACGTTTTGAATGTCATTATTAGGTTACCTGCGAGATTTTTTTAAGACTTTAGAGAGCGAATCTCTACACTCTGTGGATCCGTAAACCGCCTGTACAAGAGTCTTGACAGGAGTCTTTTTTTCTCTACGTGAAGTGCATACATGGTAGCATTCCGAGAGATGTCACCATAATCGGTTTGTACCTCCTTCGAGATCGTCTTGTCCATTGTTTCTTTAATGGCTTCGTCCATTTGTATGAGGTTCACATCACCCTATTCATGTTTCTGTTCGTAGGATTGATTACATTCGAACTTATTTCTTTGGTTAAGATTCTTAAGAAACGTGGCCCGTGTCCTACGGACAACGTAGCTCACAAAACAGAACAATTATAAAAAGAACCGAACGAGAAATACTTAGGTCAGCAATTAAGTTATATAAAAGAAACCGCATGTCAAAACTCGGTTATTAATTTTTGTCGGATCCCCAACCGTGCAGCCAAGCCAAGCAAGGTTTATAGGTTTCAGGAAAATCAGCCCGAACTCAAAATTGTTTTCTGCTATTTCTCTTATTTGGAACAACGTTACCCCATTGAATGTGTTCGATGTTCAAATCTCCTGCTAATATATAGAAGTTTTCTTCATAGGTCAAGCAGAGGCTGGTAAAAAGAGGTTCAAGTTCCAAAAGCAAATTAGGGTTTGAGCGTTTGATGAGTAAGCAGTGATCCCTCTCTCTTGGAGCGAGATACGGCCGATGGCTGCTTCTAGTATACAAGACCCTGTGACTTATACTTTTTTTAATCAAAAGAGCGACGCCGCAACCTCGAGTGGATTGCGGTTAGTTTCTTCTGATTATATGGTAATTTTGGTATCTAAGTACCTACCCAGCACATCAGGAATGTGGGATTGCAACAAGCTTGAGAGCGTCAGTTTCCGTTCAATCTTACTGGCTCTTATCTCCCGTGACCCCTTTATATCTGAACGCGTTTATTTGCAGGCAGCTGAGGGAAGAAACATTTTAATCTAGCTGTCTGCATAAGGAAACTGGTCCGTAGTTCAACCATCTGTTTCAGCAAGGCAATAATCTCTGCTTGCCTCGACTGAATAGATTACATTAAATTCCTTATTGAGGACTCTACTCGGGTTGTCTGGCTTCTGAAGTTCTTTAAACTGCTCTTTCCATTTTGTTTCCTTTTTTCTTTGTGGAGTGCTTGTAGTGATTTTATGTGGGCATCATGTTTCGTTCTCTCCCCCGGTGTGCGACAGCCACCTCATCATCGGCATTCAAAGTGCTGTGTACCAGCACCACCATCGCATTCGACCACTGGATTATTGCTCCATTTAGGGCTTCTGTTTTTTTTTTGTTCGCACTTCATGCCGAAACACGTCCGTATCAAGCAGGGGTTTGTAAATGACTCGGCTTAATGTTTGTTGATAACTGATGTACCAGGAATGGGTTTGCAGGCAATGCCCTTAAAGTCAAGGTTGTTTTCCTCACGAAAAGGAGGTATCGGACAAGTTTAACTTAACTTTTACCAAAGATGTCATCATTTCCTTTCGCGATAAAGCTATATATTTGGGTGTCATCCTAGACAAATATAGAATTTCTTTGATGATGTATCTGAGGCTGCAACCTTTGTGGAAAACGATAACATTAAAATTCACACCCTGTTAAGTAATTCGCATCGGTTTTTCAAGTGAAAACTTTTGCAAACGTTCTTGACGTTCTAGCGTTGATCTCGTTGCCATCCTTTCTTCTTTGAATAATGTCAAATAACATGGCGGCTATAGCACTTTCATTTGAACATTTATTCAATGAGGAACTTCCTCGGCTTGAAATCGTACTCATAAGTTATTGAAAACTTGTTTTAGGCGCACACACCATACTAACTACATTTAGTAAAACTCCCCTTTTTTCTGCTAAACTTTTTTATTTGTAGCTAAAAGACGTACTGCTATTCTAGAGCTCAGAAAACTGATGTTCATCCAGATTGCCTATAAAGAAACTACAGATAAAGTTTGAGAAAATTTCTACCGACAGCTGTGAGAGGGGACCTCTCACACGAGGTAACGTGTGAGCATACCAACAATATGCTTGCTACTGCAGAGGTAATACACTGCCAACACTATTCTCGCGGCGCTAAGCACAGCCTACAGGACAAAACATCCTGGACTCAGGCTGTTGGACTTCGCCTCGGGACTGAACCTCTCTGTGGTAAGTACACAGTTACCACACCTGAACATTTACAAAGGAACCTAGCGATCCAGGAGATCCACCGTCAATCAGATTAATGATGGTGTGAACGACGTCAGACACTGCTCCATTATTCTCAATGTCCGAATCTTCTAAGGTGTCAATATCGAGCTCTACAAATAGAGCAAATGGGAACAGCACCGGCTTCTCAGGAGGAAAAAGAAGGCGCGTTAGAAGCGCGCTGTCGAGGAAAAGGAAAAGACAGGAAAGGACAGGAATGAAGTTCGACAGGTTTACCGAAAGGTAAAACAGCTATCTGGAGAACACATTGTTCAGACTGCAACCTGCTGGAAACAAAATAGACAACTCGTAGTAGAGTCGCAGTCTGTGCTGAGAATCTACAATCCCTCAACGGTGATGACGTCCCAACGAAAGGGACGTTGGAAAGAATGTTATACTCAATTTGGACGATGATAGACAAAAATTCCGTCTCCCCGACTTAGACGAAGTCAAGATAGCAATATAGAAACTGAAGTCAAACAATGCTGCTGGAGCGGACGGACTATCCGACTATTTAAGCAGCTGGAAATGAGCTGGTTGGACGCATGCACCAGCTCATCTGTAAGATATGATCGAAGAAAAGCATGACCGATAAGTGAAATCTCAGCGCAGTTCCGCTCCACAAGAAAGGAGACTCTTTTGACTACGCCAACAATCGAAGGGTTAGCCTCCTCAGCCTCCTCAACATCCCCAACATGATCCTCTTTGCCGTATTGTGTGCGTCGGAAACCAGCGAAGTCCAGAATAGACCAGATTTACGGCAGAACTTGGAAAAGACCCAGGAAGTACACGTCGATACTCACCACTTATTCGCCAAATTTAAGGCCGAATATGTCAGTGTGCATGAAAACGAGCGATACAGTACCATGTCTATTTTCGGCACACCCACCAAATTGTTCAGATTGTGTAAGATGACGATGGAGAACTTTCGCTACTCCGTAAATGTTGGTAACGAACTCACCGAGATCTTCAATATTAGAAAAGGTTTTAGACAAGGCAACGCATTGTCATGTGACTTCTTTAACACCATTTTAAGGAGATCATGCATAACTCACAAGTCAGTTCAATTGCTAGCTTACGCTGATGACAGTATCGTGATTGGACGAACACAGCGAGCCGGCAATGATTCGCTTGCTGGCATTGAAACGGAAGCGGTTAAGATGGGCCTGGTGGTAAATGTGGGGAAAACAAAGTACATGCTGTCGTCGAGGAAGGACACACAATATCGACGGCTCGAACAGAGTGTCACGGAATCGTGTACTTGGCTACCTCGGCTCCACGGTAAATAGGTACGACAACATCAAAACCGAAATCAAACGCAGTCAAACGCAATTGAGTCATAAATCCCTCTCTCGAAGGACTGAGCTTGCTTTATATAGCAGCTTGATCATCCCAGTCCTTTTTTTATGGTGCGGAAATCTGTATGTAAAAGCGGATAAGGAAGTTCTTATTCTTCTCAATAGTTAAGTTTTGCGTGCAGCGACATGCGCCTGGTCAAACGTCTACGGATACAACGTTTAAAATAGCTAGTCCATGTAAAGCGTATGGACGTCACCGCTCCGTCCTGAAAAGTCTTTGAAAATGAGCCATTGAGACAACGCAAAAGAGGCCGGCTTAGACTTAGGTGGCGCATACATGTGAAGAAGGACCTCAACCAACTTGGAGTACGCAATTGGCTGGAGAGGTATGTTGGTTGAGACCCAGGTCCACCCTGGGCTGTAGCGCTACAAGAAGTATAAGCTGTAAATGGAAGAAGAGTGGCCCCCATTGCATAGTGGGTAGAGTGCGACGCTCACACGCCGAGGGGTCTAGGTTCGATTCCCGGCTGAACACCTCGAATTTTTCACGGTACTATCGGCTGCTGACAACACTCAAAGAGTAATAACTGTCTAAGAAAGCTTTTTAAACTTCCCCGTTCGGAGTCGGCAAAAAACTGTAGTTCTCTTTTTCTCGTGAGAAAACAGTAGCGCGCACAACAGGAGTAGTTGATGAGCAAGCTACGCCCTGGTCCCCCTGTGGACTATCGCGCCAACAATTATTATTATTATTATTACTAAGTGGAAGAAGAGTTAATTAAAAAAGAAAATCTGCACTCTGTGTCAGGTAATAAATGATGTTCTGAATAATCAAACAGCACCCATAAAAGTAGCAAACAATACACCAAGTCGAAGAGAAAAGTTAGGCAGCGTGATTCTATTTGCTGCGCAATGGTGGTATTATCTCAGAACTAATTTTCTCAACAAAACGCCTCTGCTATATGCTATACAGCTGAAGATTAAGTCAAAGGCAAGCGAGATGTACATATGTGAAATCTGGTTTTACGTCATCACATACCTTAGCGGCTTATCTCACAGGGTCCATTTTCCCAAGAGTCGTGCAATGCAAGACTAAACGCCTTAGAAACGCAAGTACCAAACTGAGATCATACTTGAGAGGCAACCACCCCACTTTGGTTTGATGCGAAGCCTTCCTAAAACCTCTTCCGCTCTCTAGGTCGCAGCGCCTGGTTGAGAATGCAATTCCACACTGAGCCGGGATAGTCTCCTAACCGTTTTGCCTAGCCATGGGTTAACAAATACTAGCAAGTCACCACAGTACACAGTAAACTCTCCCCGCGATGTTAGGTAGTAAACCACAGCCACCGCGATACTCACACAAGGGGGCCTTCCGCACGGTAAGGCTGGGACCGAAGTTGCAGGGGGTCCTGACCTCCCGTGGCACTAGAATATAGCCTCTGGTCAAGCTGTTACTACCAGTCAGGTTCCCTCAAAACCTGAGTCTGTTAGCCGCCATCCCGCCACAGATGGTCTTTTCTCCATCAGTGTTTCCATTGTCACTATAAATAGTGATCCAGATGTGGTTTTTGAATCATGTGATTTATAAAATACAGTCACATCACCTGGGGCGAGATCTACAATGTTATTGAGTTTAATGAATGGATACGAATGATATCAGAAAAATACACGAAGATTTCCTCTCAATACCGACGTACACACCGTAGGCAATATGGGTCTACCAGCGCAAACTGCCTGTATAGAAGGAGTACAAAAGTTTGTGACATATCAGACAGGGAAATTTAATTTATTAACTTTAACGAACTCTTCATATAATATATATTTTGAAACTAGCATCCACTGAAGATGTACTTGAAAACCGTAAGTAAATGTTTATTTCATTATTTGCTTAATATCTTAAAGAGGTAAGCTTTTTTTTTGCAAAAAAGCTTTGAAAAGTTAAAAAGATACTAAAAAACTACATTTTTATTGCGTATTTTATATACTATATCGTCTGACAGACACGATGAACGATCACACCAAAATTATAAATGTTATGGTTTAAGTCCAACAGAGCAGTCAGAGTGGAGCTTATGTTATGTTATGTATTCATCGTCCATTTCGTTATTGTGATTGAAATAATTGTTGAATTGGTAATCCCTCTGAGATGAGTTAGGGTGTTGGTCAAGTCACAATACTTCTGTTAGCAGAGCACAAGTGTGGTTACTAAGAACCCCGGAATAGAATTCCGAAAAAAAAAATATCTTTATTTTAATTAAAATGAGTAAAAGACACTAAGTATGAGTGAGGGGCATGAAAAGTAACCCTAGCTCCGAAAATCGGGTGATTTTAATATACCTGTGGCTGGGAAATCATGCCGCCAGACCAGCGACGGTAGTTTCCGTAGGGCTAGTCCCACGAGTCGGACTGCAGAAAGAAAGAAGAGAAGAAAGAGGTTGCAGCCACAGCCTACTATCACAAAGCGTCGGACGCCAACAATGACGTCAGATGAAGAGGCGTTCGCACCGAGCAATGGGGTAGCAGTGTCCACCAAAACAACACCGACAAAGAAAACTTCAGCAACAACTATATTGGCTGCAGTTGAAGCTGTAATCGACATTGATTCCCTTCATTGTGAATCGGTGGGCAAGGAGTGCCTCTAAATTGGTTTCCGAAATTCAGTAAAATAGAAACAAGATTGACATGCAAAAGACGTTCGACGCCCTTTGGTTAGAAGGTCTCTTCCTTAAGTTAGTCAGACTCGGTATTAATAGAAGATTGCTATATATGATCTATGACATAGTAACAGGTAGGAAGTTAATTATGACAAATGGCAACGAAAATTCTAAAACTTCAAAACTTCAAAAAAAAAATGGGTTGAAAAAAGGGGTGGTAGGTTCGCCGACCTTGTCAACTTTATTTACCAGCGATCTTATAGGTTCCATGCCTAACATAATAGTGTTGCTAATCGCGTACCCATCGGATCTAGAAGTAAAAGAAGTAAACGGTTTCTTGCAGAGTGACTTTGATGCAATTCAAAGATTTGAAACGACTGAAAATTGAAAATCTATTCCCAGAAGTGTGAAACTATGCTTTTCAGAACTCCGCTGTACAGAGCAAGAAGGGACACGAATATGAACTGGCGCAAGTTCGGCATAGTTGAACCACTAGGACGGTAGTTGACCGTGAAAAGTGTAGTAAGATATGTAGGCATCTGGTTGGACCATTGTCTATATGGCGGTATCCATGTACATAAAGCTCTGACCAGGGCTAAGAATGACTCGCAAGCGGCAAACAGTTTTTAATGCAAGAAATTTGACAGCAGTCAACTTGACACCAGAGGGAAGGTAATCTGCTGTATGGCCCTCATCCGGTCAATCATGGCATATAGTTGTCCTGTGTGGTTCAACGTGAGTCCTTTCCAAACGGAAATGATGAGGGTGCATGAGAGGCGGTGCCTTTTGGCCTGTCTTTGTTTGTATCAAACACCAGAATCTCAGTACAAAAACTGAGGCAACTCCAATAAGAACCGGATATCACTCGCAAAGTGATTTCTGCTAGACAGAGCAGTTTCTGACAAGGAACGGCAGTTCAACTGGTGGTTACACCAGAATAAGGTTTTGGTGTTCCTAAATACCCAAAGACAGGTCAAGTTAAAAAATTGTACCAAGTTATAGAGTTTTCTTGGCTTAAAGTAAAACTTCACTATAAATAAAAACAAACACAATATATATAATGAAGCCAAAACGCAAAAGGAAAAATTAATATTTCAAAATTAAATTTTCAAGGTTCAAGGGTAAGTTAGAATTAAGATCAACAGATTAGATAAACAAGCTAGTTTAAGTATTTTTGTAAAAAGAAAAAAAAAATGTTTGGTTTTTGATTGTCTTTGATGTAGATGGTACTGACGTGGGATAGGAAAAAAATTCGGTAATAGAATTCTTATATTTTGTGGATACGGGTTTAATGAATGTGCTGTTAATACTTGAAGTGGGAGCAGTGAGTGAGCATTTGTGAAAACATAAAAATATTTTTTTTAAGTAAAACAAAGCAAATAAGGACACATAGTGTGTGAGAAAATGGAGAGTGACGAGCGCCCCGAGCTCAGCAAACCAGGTGATTTTAAAACACTGGTGTCCGGGACATCGGACCACCTAAAAAGGCATATCGGTGGCGATCACAAAAACAACGTCAAATTCAAAAACACCATCAATTAAACAAGTTATCGACATTGTTGCCCTCTTATGTGAATCGGAGGGCATCGAATGCCTTCTCCTACAGAGGAAGTAAGTAAGATGTGTAGAGCAACTCAAGATGCTCTACACATCGGCCGCCGACGATGAGGAGGTGGTAATTAGGGAGAAGATGAAGCTTAAGAAACTGGATGAGGAAAGGATCCACATAAGGTCCTTCTACGACCTGTCTACGACGAGGTAGGCTGCAGAAAAGCAGCAAAGGTAAAGGAACAGAGGAGCGAATTTTAAAAGCTGCAACAAAAACAACAAGAGAAGAAAAACTAGCAGAAACCTGAAGAATCGCTGACCATCAAAGGCAGCGCAACGTTTGCAGACAGCTCAACTCGACGCACCAGAAACAAAAACAGAAAGCATAACAACATCAACCACAGCAGAGGAAGCAGCAGCAGAAACAACAGATACAAAAGGAACCACAGCAAAAGCAACAGAAATCTAAAATAAGCTGACCACTCATCAACGTCTTCGGTATGGGGACTGACGAATTGGAGATTCTATGTAAATTGCCTAACAATGGAAGGGTTTATATTTTTAAAAGAGATGTTAGCGGCATCGAACGCTGACTTCTATACATACACCGACTGAGGCAAAATGCCACAGAACTTTCTCCTCCAAGGAATTAATCCCTTCGCTGACTTGAAGGTCATCCTCGACAAGCGCCAAGTCGAAAGCAATGAGGTCCAGTTTTTAGCGGTAAGGTTCTTTATACTTTTTTATTTGATTTATATTCATCTTATATAAGATGAAGAAGCCCTATCTTCTTGGTACAGGATATCCCATATCCCACGGCTAGAGAGGATTTCAAATGCTCTCAGCTACCTACAAACAAACGCGAGGTGAGGACTCGTAAGATCCTAGCAGTGAATGTAATGTACTACTACTATTACTAGTACTACATATATATATGGACACGACGATCCCAAAGGCAACAAAAACCGATTATGACAATATTTTTTGGAATGCTACCATCAATGTACTTCATAAGAGTAGTAAGTATAAGGTTGCCAAATATCTCCCTTCCGCTTTTTTGTTTTTAAACTTTCCAGCAAAGCAAAGCGCTACAGAACCCTTATCTGGCGATACTATACATCATTCGAAAGGTCTTGACATAACCTACAAAACGACGCTACGCATGATTAGTTAGGATATTGCGTTCAACAGCTATAGATGTGTTAACATAGAGTTCACTAACGCCGAAATTCGCGCTATATTAAAGTTTTCTTTCGTTAAAGGCAAATCCGCTAGAGAAACGTTCCGTGAGATTAATGGTGTTTTGGGGTATGGTACTCTATCACTACGAACCGCGGAGGAATGGTTTCAACGATTCAGAACCGGTAAAAACGACACCAGAAATAAGCCAACCGGCGGAAGACCTGTGGCAACGAATACCGATCGAATCATGGAAATCATCGAGTTAGACCGGCATGTGGCACCTCGTGACATCACCCAGGAGATGGGAGTTAGTCACCAATCCATTTTAAACCATCTGCAGAAGGCTGGATACAAAAAATAGCTTGATATTTGGGTCCGCATGATTTGACGCAAAAAAACCTTCTGGAACGAATCAACGCCTGCGATATGCTGCTGAAACGGAACGTACTCGGTATATAAAAATACTGCGGATGAAAAATGGGAGAAGGTTTTTCGTAAAAAACCAAATAAAAGTAAAGCGCGCAAAAAAAAGAATAAACAAATCGTGGGAAACGACGAGTCTGCCGCCGATCTTGTCGCGACTCTCGTGAGAGATGTGCAGCTGGCGTTCGCATTGACACATCCGAAAGTGCTGCGAAAAATTACATTTCACGAAAATTAAATATTTTGGACGCGGATATATCGTGTTTTAAATTCAATTCATTCAAATTGGCCGTCGGGTATAAGAATAAGTAAATTTATTAAAAAAAAAACGGAGTTGCTTGCTCGCAGCAAAGATCCAAACATAAACATTGATCAGCTGCGATGACAATGCACCTCCGTCGAAACCATATCTCTGTATTATCAGAATATTGGTGGAACGAAAACGAAAATATATAATGTTTATATTTCGCTCTCTGAGGCGGGGAAGTTATATTAGTTGTTTCCTCTCGCCTTCTCAGCCGGCAAATTGCGTTGGTACATCAGACGGTTGATGTAGAGCAACTGTGCGTGCGCGTTGATTTTGTTTTTGGTGTCCGTTATCAAATGTTTATTTTTGTCTCCTACGTTCCACCAAAAAGTGTTGCCAATGTATATCAAAAAGACATTGATAACATTAGTAGTGTCATTACTCGTCTTGAAGCTTCTCAAGTACCGTGTGTATTGGGAAACTTTAATATTGCTAATGTTACTTGGAGGAATGTGGATGGTGATGAAAATTTAATTCCATTCAATATTACAGAAGAAGGGGCGCGTTTGGAAACGGACGGCTTGTTATCTTTGGGATTGTTTCAAATAAACAACATTCGAAATATTTTAAATAAAATTTTAGATTTAATTTTTATTAATAACGAAATTAACTTTAAATTATCAGAAGCATTGAATGTGATTGATTCTAATAAAATCCATCACAAAACCTTACTTCTTGAATTTAAATTTCTCTGCTATAGTAATAATAATAATACTTTTACCGGGTTAAATTTTAATTTTTCAAAAACCAATTTTGTTGCACTGGCGGATTATTAAAATCAATACAATTGGGATGATGTGTTGGATTCCCCCAATTTGAAAGGTAACTATGATATATTTATGAGTAAAATTAATTCTGGCTTGGAATTACTTGTCCCAAAAACGCGTCTTAGAAAAAGGTTTAAAACTCCGTGGGCAAATAAAAATTTTGTAAACTTAAGAGATGTTAAAACAAAGGCATATTCAAACTTTTTTTTCGAGCAATACGAGTTTTAATCGTGAAAGGTTTTCGAGACTCAGGAAAGAGTATGAGTTCTTGAATAAATATTTATATAAACAATATATCTTGTCTGATGAATCTTCGGTCAAGGGTGAGAAAATACAATCGGTTCTTAAAGAAAATAAAATGAATGAAAAATATGAGATAAAAGTGCAGAAGATGAGAAACCCGAAACTGCTAGTTTTTGGGATGAAAGAAAGACTTAGCAAGGAAGAAATTGAAAACGCAATTCAAACACAGAACAGTGTAGTAAAATTTGAATCAGTAAAATGTGTAAGTGTATATGAATCAGGAAAAACGAAAGGAGTATTTAACGCAATTATTGAAACCGACGGAAATGCATTCAAAATGATGTTAGACATTAAAAGAATAAACATAGGGTGGGATAAGTGTATAGTATACGAACAATTAAGTGTGAAGAGGTGCTTTAAGTGTTGGGGATTTAATCACTCAGCTAGTGTCTGTACAAATAAAGTAGCTTGCCTAAAATGTGGAGGAGAGCATAAAAAAACGGAGTGCACGAGTGAAGTTGTAAAATGCGTCAATTGTATCAAAAGTAAAGAGTTTCTACAACTACCGGATATTGATGTAAAGCATGATACCAGAAGTGAAGACTGTCCAGTACTCAAAAGAAAACTTAAAACAGAGAAACAGAAAACTCAATACTAGCAACTAAATATATGTAAATGCTTGACGCTAAATATTGAAGGTCTGATAAATAACTTTGACGAATTTGAGAGTACTATTGGCGAAGAAATGTATGAAGTTATATGTTTAACAGAAACACATCTAACAGATAGAATTGACGACAGTGAAATATTCATACAAGGATACCAATCCATAAGATGTGACTCGTCCTCAGCACATACAGGTGGTGTCATATTTTATGTTCGTGACCATTGGCAAATTGAAGTCTTAGAAAATATAAACGTAGACAAGGAAAGTTGGTGGCTGTCCATAAAGCTTGTGTACCTTGATCTAAACATAACATTAGGAGGCGTGTATCGCTCGCCGAGTACATCGGAGGCAAACTTTTGTCTGAATTTCAGAGACTATTTGGAGAAACTTATTGGAAACCAGAGTACAATTATAGTGATGGGCGATATTAATATAAATTTTTTAAAGGATGACACATATGGAAAAAGAATAAAACAAATTTTAAAGGATAATGCACTAAAACTAGTAGTAACGGAGCCAACAAGAATAACCCAGAGCACGCAAACTCTTATTGACTACGTTATAACGAATAATGATAAAATTAAAGCAAGTGTAGTAAAAAACAGAAAAATTAGTGACCATGAAACGATTGAAATTGAGGTACAGATGCGAGTAAATGTGTGTAAAAGAAAAGAATTGATAGAATTAGTAAAGTATAATAAACGTAAATTTAAAGAATATATTGAACGGGACTCTGTATACATATATGTAAATGATCTAAATAAACAGGCAGAAAACATTACCAACGTACTCGAAAAAGCAGTGTGTTGTATGAAAAATAAAAAATATGTATGTGCTAGTAGTGTAAACCAGTGGTTTAATAAAGACCTTAAAATATTAAAAATAAAAAAGTTACAAACCTATAGGCGAGCAACATGGACAAATTCAACAAACAGATGGGAAGAGTATAGAATAGCTCGTAATGCGTTCAAATCGGCACTAGTCAAAGCAAAGAATAATTATATAACTAAGAAAATAGAGTCATCTACGGACCAAAGAGTCATGTGGAAAAATATTAAATCGTTAGTTCTAAAAGAACAGAAAAGCGTAATAAAAAGTGTTGTCTTTGATAATGTCCCAACTAATGACCATGCAACTTTAGCACAAAACTTTAATGTATTTTTTGTTAAGAGTGTTTATGAACTAAATAAAGCGATACCGTGTGTACCTTATAAAAGTCTCATTGCTCAAACAGACGAGTGTCCTCAATTTAAATTTAAATGTATCACATATAATGATCTCAAAATCATAATGAAAACATTAAAAAATAAAAAAGACTACAAAATGTTGAGTGTGAAAATGATAATCGACGTCCTCCCAATAATCGGTCCAATTATGTGTGAAACAATAAATAGATCGTTGACGAGTGGCAATTTTCCACAAGTATGGAAAGAATCAAGAGTAATTCCAATTGAAAAAATAAAGAACTCAACTAAGCCAGCTGACTACCGTCCAATCAACATGCTACAAAATGAAGCTAAAGTGCTAGAAAAAGTAGTGCAACAACAGTTACAGAATTATTTAGAATCAAATAAGATATTTACGAAGTGTCAATCTGGATTTAGAAGCGGGCATAGTTGCGAATCCCTTTTGAACTTAGTTATTGCCGACTGGAAGGATGCAGTACAGAATAATTTCAAAATTGTTGCAGTGTTCATAGACCTGAGGAGAGCGTTCGAGACAGTTGACAGGAGCATATTAGTCGATAAATTGGAGAAGCATGGTGTCAGAGGGAGAGAGCTGGCATGGTTCACTTCATATCTTGAAGGAAGAACTCAAAGAACTAAAGTGGGCAATAAAATATCAAGTGCAATAGATGTGACTTTAGGCGTACCGCAAGGATCTGTACTAGGAGCACTATTGTTTATACTCTATGTTAATGACATGCCAAATGTGGTGAAGTACTCGACAATACAGCTATTTGCTGATGATGGGCTACTCTTTGTTGAATGTAGAGATATAAATGAGTGTTTAAATAAAATTAATCAGGATCTACGCACCCTAAGTGAATGGTTTAAGATGAACAAATTAAGTCTAAATGTTAGTAAAACTAAATGTATGTACATAAATGGATTCACAGATTCAAATGTCGTAATAGATAATGAGATAGTTGAAAATGTTAATGAGATTAAGTATCTAGGTGTTGTTATTGATAGAATGTTGTGTTTTAACAATCATATCGACTATATATCAAAGAAAATAAGTAAAAAAAATTAGTTTCTTTAGAAGAATAAGGAAAAGATTACCAACTCTCTGTGCAATAAATGTGTACAACAGTATAATAAAGCCTCATTTTGAGTATTGTTCGACAATTATCCATCTGTCAAATAGTACAATGCAGGATAGACTACAAAAGTTCCAGAACAGAGCTATGCGTAGCATTCTACAGTGCCACTGGTTAACACCGATTAATTATATGTTAAATGTTCTTAAATGGCTTAGTGTGAAACAAAAAACAAAATTGAATGTACTTATTTTCATATTTAAAATGAAAAATAATTTATTACCCGAGTACCTGTCTAACAAAATAATATATGTTAATCACATACATGATTATAATGTAAGAAACAAAAATGATTTCCGTCTTCCATTATTAAGAACAAATCGAGCACAGAATACTATATTTTATAGAGGATTTAAATTATTTAATGAATTACCAAACGATATGAAACAAGAAACCCGTCTAAAAGATTTTAAAAGAAAAATAATAGACTATGTAAAAATAAGATTTAATTGAAATGTACAAGAACTAGTAATTAAGAGAATTGTGAAGTAATAAATCAATATGTATTTAATAGCAAACCTTAGCTAAATAAATAAATAAATAAATAAAATTTGGAAATGCGTTAAGGCAATGGAATTTGGAAACGCGGTTTCGAATGATTTGATTGGAACTTGCGATCTATTTGCTGACTTTTTTGAGTCCGTTTATAATGGTTCCCAAGCCCAGACAACGATGAACTATCACTCAAATATACCGGAAGTTCTAGACATAGGTATGATGGAATTAACTGATAATGATATAATTTATGGGTTACAAAATCTTAAATTTAATAATAGCCCAGGCGCGTCTGTTATATTAAAAAAGTGTGTGAGTTTATTTTATAGACCACTAAAAATTATATTTAATCAATCGCTCTTAAATATTGAAGTCTTAAATGAATGGAAGTATTCCTTTATAATACCAATTTACAAAACCGGTTCAAAGCAAAAAGTAAAAAATTATAGGCCTATATCAAAGCTTTCATAAATTTCTAAATTGTTTGAAAGCATTGTAAAAGAAAAATTTAAAAAGGCAGCAGCGAATAGGCAGCAAGCTTCATGCGGGGAATTTTCAAATTATATATTTGCGAATTTAGAAAATCGATTGCAAGTTGATGTACTTTACACTGACTTCACGAAAGCCTTTGATAAGGTACATCATACGCTACTTTTGAACAAGCTTAAGTCTTTGGGAATTCACTCAACAATGCTTGAGTGGTTTTTCAATTACATAACAGGGAGAAAGCAATTTGTTAAAAATTGATAGTTTTAAATCACGTATAATAAATGTAACATCTGGTGTACCGCAAGGTAGTCATTTGGGTCCGTTACTATTTCATGAAATATTTAAATTCTGCGAAATTCTAACATTCACCGACGACTCAAAATTAGTTTTATCGATTAATAGTATAACCGACTGCATTAAATTTCAGTCGGATATACATAAGTTAGCGAAGTGGTGTAAGCATAAACCGCTAGTATAAAACTTTCACTGCATTTAGAACAACATCTCCAATAGAATATGATTATTTTATAGATAAGCATATACTAAATCGACTAGAAGAAATTAAAGATCTCGGAGTATTATTTAATACTAAGTTGGATTTTACACTTCACTATAATTACACTATCGCAAAGTCTAACGCTATATTAGGATTTTTTAAAAGAAATAGCAGGGATTTCCGGGACATATCTAGTTAAAAGTCTATCTATTGCTCGTTAGGTAGACCTTACTTGGAATACTATTCCATCATTTGAAATTCACCATATGAGACACACGAACTCAGACACGAAAGAGTTCAAAAAAAATTAACGAGATATGCATTCCGTAAATTATATTCCTACGAAGAACTACCTAGCTATTACGAAAAATGTAAAACAATTGGCTTGCAAACCTTAAGTTTCAGGCGTAAGGCAACGTCAGTCATGTTTAGTCGCGATGTTATAAATTACCGTATTAATTCGCCAGAACTACTTTTTCTTATGAATTTATATGCCCTCCAAATCTCTTCGGGTGAGAAAGTTACTGCTTGATAAAAGGCATAGAACCAATTACGGTTGCAATGAACCCATTACTAGGGGCATTAAAACATCTAATGACCTTTGCAACGAAATTGATTTTACATTGCCACGCTCAGAGTTTAAGAAGATAGTCTATACTTTGTTTCTTAGTTAATATTGTTTGTTTGGTGTAGTCTGTGAGATGAAAAGTCGGTAGATGATCCTTAGTTGCGCAGTAAAGATCTGCTGTGTAAAGCGATACTGAGAGCTAACACTTAGAGAACGAAGTGTTTTGTGTTGCTCCGTGAGGGATAACAAAAAAAACTCGAACCATTTTTGAAGCGGATGGTGACTAGCGACGAAAAATGGATCACATACGACAATATCAAGTGAAAACGGTCATGGTTGAAGGCCGCCAGACCACACTGATGACTCGTTAGAAGCTACGGAAGCTCGGATGGGAGGTTTTAGCACATCCACTATATAGCCCGGACAAAGCGCCAAGTGATTACCACCTGTTCCTGTCCATGGCGAACGCCCATGGTGGTGTGAAGTTGAACTCAAAAGAGGCTTGTGAAAAGTGGCTGTCCGAGTTCTTCGCAAATAAGGAGAGGGCTTCTACGAGGGGGGTATTATGAAGTTACCGTCGAGATGGCAACAGATTATTGAACATAACGGCGCATATTTGAACTAAATCCGATCACTGTAACACTTTTTTTGAAACATTGAATGAAGAGAAAAAAGCGGAAGGGAGATATTTGGTAACCCTATATATATACTCCATATGCTCGTGCTTATGTACTGTGGTACAGATGTGGGACGGCTGTTTTGAAACGAGGCAAAGATACCTCCGACCCGACAAATCTCAATCTCAATCGAGAAGAAAGTCATTAGAGGCCTGAAAAAGTGGGTTGCAGGAAAACATATAAGACCGGAAAATCAGTTAAGCTAAGAATGCAAGAGGGCTGTTTTACAGTAGACAACTTGATACCACATAATTTACTACATTGCCGTCATCCGGCCAATCATGGTATATGGTTGTCCTGTGTGGTTCAACGAGCTTCCCAAATGCAAAATATTAGAGTGTTCGAGAGGCGGTGCATTCGGGCCTGTCATTGTTTATATCGAACGCCAGAATCGGAGCCGAGGCACATCTGAAGGTAGACAATATTGATACTAAGAGACAAATGTTGTGTACTACCCCACCCCCATCTCCTGTAATAACCTAACGTCACTCACGAGAGTATTTCGTTTGAGGTAGTATTTCAGGTATTTCATATGAGGTAACAAATTGCGATGTCTGGTACTGAAGAGAATACTGATGATATAGGTAAAAAAGTGAAAACTAACAGCTTACACAGTTTTAAAAATACAAAGATAAAAGCTTCGTAAATTATTTTTAGTTTTATATTATTTCGTTATATTGTTATTGAATATAACGTATATGTTAAGTAAAAAAATAAACGAACCTTAATAACACTTCAAAATCAGATACACTCTGCGTCAACTGAATAAGCACAAACATTTTTTAATGTTTACTTTCGTTTTTTTCGCAACATTAAGCGTTTCTGTATCATTAAATGGTTAACCTTTTGCTTATGATTTTGAGAGATAAAACCAGAGAAAACACCGTTACTTTTTCTCATGTTTTCTTGGAAAGCGATTTATATGAAAATGAATGTTTTCGTTCCTCAACCGAATACACAAATATTGAAATTACAAATAAAACCAATTTAATGAAATGAGGCAATTTTTTTCTGAGGAAACACTTTTATTTATTATTCCGTTCGACATGATTCTTCACGTGAAACGAGCACCAAATTTAATAAATAAATATATATAAATTATTTTTATTTTTAATATAATTGTATATTAAGTATTGTTTTTTTAATAAGAACTTAAGAGATGACAAGTTTAAAATTGTGGATTAGATGATTCTATTGATGGTAGTTGAAAGATATAATTAGGATATAAATTTCGCATTATTAAATCTGCATCGCTCCATCAGACTCATACTAATTGCCGGATACATTTCAATAAAACCGACAAGGGATGTCAACATTGTAAATACCATTGGCTAATGTTATAATTTTTAGTAAAAGTCATCCGCTTTTGATTACACCAAACTATCAGATGACTGTGATAGGAAGAAGTAGTCCCTCCTACCAACCAATCCACGAGAAAAGATAGGTCGAATACAAACATTGAATAATGATCGGATAATACTTTCATTACCTTAAAACAAATTTATGAATATTATAACATAGTGTTATTTATATTAACGGAAAAGCCTTAATACTATTATAGTTGAATTCAGTTCTTACGCTCCTTTCACACTTAAGAAGTTTTTATTAGCGCAAGAAAGACAACAACTGGTCAAGAGTGGATTAATGGAATACAAATTGCGTTCCATATAAGTTTTAATTGTTTTTCTGCTCAGCAAAGCAACAAGATTCTGAAGGGCGGATTTGAAACTGAGAGATACGGGCACAATATTTGGTCACAAACAAAGTTCAATTTAAAATTTTAAAATATTTTCTTGATAACTATAAAGCAATGAATGCTTTACGTTTAGGCGTCATCCGGTCAAAAAGGGTGGACAAATATTATCTAGAATTAATGAATTACTTTATGTTTATATCATTTAAATTATTCAAACTGCAAGGTACTCTTATTCGTTTACAAAGGCAAAAGAAGACATTTTTTTCTGTTAAAATATTTAGTTATCATTTATTTTTAAACAAAACAGACAACTGCATATTAGGAATAGAAAATCAATTTGCGTCACCAACGAAAACTTAGTTAGAGGGTAGCTACACAGAAATAATGGACGTAGAAAAAAGGAGTTTAAGCGAACAACTGTGAGTTTTTATATATCCATTAATGAGCACTATGCTCTCTAAATGACAACTTTGAGTATCGTTTAAGGTTCATCTACCGACTTTTCATCTTATACATAATATTAATTCAAAACAACCGTTATCGTAAGAAGCTAAAATCAATTTCGTTGCACCCGGTAATGAGTTCAGAAAAGAAATTGGTTCTATCATTTATCAAGAAGTAAGACCCTCACCTAGTGAAATCTTTAGTAATGTATACCAATTGTTTTACGTAGTTATACACAAAAATGTCTTCACAGGTATAAAATTTTCGAAAAGTATATATCTTTGAAGTTCTTGCGTTGCATATACATTTGTGTTCCTAAAAATAGCAATGCTCCTCAAAAAAGACAAATAATTTTGTATTAATTCAAATTGTTTTATTATTTTTTCAAAAAACGTATACAAAATTAAAGTATTTCAGTCTTAACAGGTATATCACAAAATAAACATTGTTCATAACTTTTAACTATTTTCTTTTTTGTTGTAGTAATATTTCGTAGTTGTTCATAAAAATTGCAGTGTTTAGAATTATGCTGTGCCTAGACAACAGAAATCAATGAAACAATATGAAATCATTATTATTTACAGCTTACCATTAGTACTTTTATTTTTTATCACTGCACTGCATCTTCGTGGCATTGAGTGCACCAGACTGCGACATCTCTCAACTGGTTTGGCTTCCCATAAGTCTCGCATTACATCCCACAATTCCTTGGCGTTTTTTGGTTTGGCCTCATGCACAGAATTTTTAATATTGTCCTACAAGTTCTCAATGGGGTTTAGGTCAGGGGATTGTGCTGGCCACTCCATAACGGTTATTCTTTTTTCATCAAACCAAGATTTTGTCGGTTTTGACGGATGTTTTGGGTCATTATCTTGTTGATATACCCAAATTAGTGGCATTTCATCCGCGGCAAATGGCAGCATAACCTCTTCTAAAATTTTAACGTACTCAGCACCGTCCATTATATCATTGATAGGATATATTGGCCCAACCCCATTATATGAGAAACAGGCCCAAATCATTAGTTTTGCTCCTCCGTGTTTAACAGTTTTAACTGTATAACGGGGATTATTTTCTTCATTCTTTGGTCTTCTTACATATTCCCGACGACCGTTGGACCCAAATAAAACTATATTACTTCCATCGCTCCACAGAATTTTCCTCCATACCTCCCTTGGCCAATCTTTGTGAAACTTTGCGAATGCAAATCATTTTTACACATGCTTTTTTGTCAAAAGCGGTACTTTTCGCGGGCCTGGAGGCTGGTAGTTCCGCCTCTAGAAGACGTCTTCTAACCAAGACAGCACTCATCGGAAGTTGGAGTTCATACCTTATCTGTCTGGAGCTTATTGAAGAGCTCTCTTTCGCCGTGTTGATAACTTTTCGGTCAGTTCGTGTAGCCGTCACTCTTTTTGGACCGTGTGTTTCCAGCCTAGCTTTCCAGTTAAGCACATTGCTGTCCATTTTCGCTGAACATCCTATGATTTCCTGGATTGAAGCATATGTTTTTCCCTCCGAACGAAATTTTTTGATCAAATTCCGCATATCTTCGGTACAATGTTTTGATCGACCCATATTTCTAATTTTAAAGTATGTTAATAAAAGACAACATATACAAAAACATTCACTTACCAAACAAGAATACACAAATATTTTTTAAACTCTAAACAACAATTTCTGAGACACTTTATACTAAAACCAAAAAACACTGCTATTTTTATGAACAGGTTTCAATCAACAGATTTCAATGAATGAGTGATAAAAGGAGAAAGTAAGACTTTTTTATTTCTGGTATGGTATCTTAGTTACCGGAAAATACAATAAAACCGGATATAGATTTGGCAAAAGGATCTTCTTAGAAATATGTTGCTAATTATATATGTAAGTCGTATAACTACTGCTATTTTTATGAGCACAACTGCAACTTATCTCGACTGATAGATTAATATTCTACGTGTGATTTAACTAGCATATAGAACATAGATTTTGGACTAGATATATCCCGGGTTATTTTTTCTTTCGTGATTATATACAAGAAAAAATCATAAAAAATTGGTACAATCAAATATGGCATTAATCCATAAATTTAAATTAAAATCCTAAAACAAATGTCAGAATTTCGTAGTAATTAAAAATTTGAACATTACTTATGAAAATCTTAACACCATTTATGAATAGAACGCAAATGACTATATTACGGCACGCTCGATGTTAACTTTATTACATGTGACTTAAAAATATAGATTTTTTGCAATGTGTCAATTAAAGCCTTTCAAGGAATCCGTGTTAAGTACAATAACCGAACTTGTAACACATTTTTGAAGTTTGAAAGGATAATTTAAAATAAAATATTAAGTATTGTAGCTTCCGAAAATGACATACTAGATAAAATAAGTTGTAACGATTGGCCGGTGATGGTACTGAAGGTTCTTGTGATGTTTTGGCATTGCAGCATGTATGAATAGTTGAATGGTGGTCTTTGTTCACAAAAATTTCAGGGAGCTGCTTGTTGTTTGGTGATAATATGTACGTGGGTTACCCGATTATGACCCATTCTGAGTCTTACATAATTCTTGAGGTGGTAGTTTCACAGGATAGATACCCTTGATAGTTTCCGGGTTAATTATTGAATAGTTGTTGATAATTAGATCAGCCATTCTTGGCTTAAAGCATTTGTATGTATTTTGAAGTCCTTATTGTTGAAATAGTAGAATTCGAAAAGTCACTCTTTGAAGGCTTTCTTAGCTTCTAAATCAGCATATTCATTGCATTCATTCAGGCAATCCTTAGGTTTTTCCTTTTAGCAATTTGTTTGTCACGGACTACAAGAGCAATAGCGGAGTAATTGTTGATATTTTTAACTACATTGAGTGTTGTAAAGATATCAGTAAATAAAATGGTATTTTTATTTCTTGCAGCTTGAATTGCCTTAAGAATGGCAAAAGCTTCTGCGCTAAAAGTAGACAATGTAGGTTTTAAAAGACCCTTACATATTATAGAGCCTTATTCATCAACAACTGCAAATGCAGTTCCGTCCTTAGTTTTCGATGCATCAGAGAAGAAAAGTTGCCAACTATGTCTTTTAGGTTATCTTTTGCTTCTAGAAATATGCTTTTACATGTTTGCATAATAATGTTGGCTTTGTGGAGATGTGTGAAAAGTGGGACAAAGGATTCGTATGAAAGGTTCCAAGGCGGATGGTTGCAAGTAGACTTTTTACTAGTGATAATAGGAGAGTCTAGGTCCACTGCAGCTGTGATTGCTGTTTGCAGGGCGTTTTATAATTTAAAAAGCGTCATCTTGAATTGTTGTTCGGAATGGGAATTAACCTTTTGTAATATTCGACAAAAATGACGTCGCTTGAGCAACGCTCAGAAACTGTTGAATGAAGTAAGCGGCGATTCAGATCTGCTAAAAAGGGTTATAACTCGTGACATCGAAACCAAAGTACAATCCAGTAATAGAATTTATTATATTGTGTACATTGATTTCGTTAAATTTGTGTTCCTATTGATGTTGCTGTGGAAGTTACTGTCTTCCCGATTAAACTGATAACTTCTGTTGTTCTGTTTTATTCTTATTTCGTTAGTTTCATGGTTGTGAATTTGGTCTCCTCGAATATTTCCACTGCCATACCTACATAAGAATTTGATACCTGTAAAATTTCTGTTCAGTTATAATAAACAAATTATAATGAAACAACTTTTCTTCTTCCTTATTTTTACAATACATATTACTTGTGTTTCTCTTATTGATTCTTTGATTGAACTCCTTTTCATGTGCGATATGCGCCTCGAAATATCTGCTTCAGTCATGGTTGAACAAAAATATTGCGTCAGCACTGCTTTTACTTTCTTCCCGTGTCTTCAATCCGGCACTGAATACCATAGCAATTCCTTTGCTCCAGGCTGTTTCGTGGTCTGAGCTGTTATTCAGGTGGTTGTTAAAACTTTCAATAAAATCTACTAAGGTTGTTGGTTCAAATTCGAAAATCGGAATATATTCTATTTCTTGACATATTGTCAAACATAATAAAGGCATATATTTCCGATTTTTTACTTCCGCAATTTTTATTCTTTTTTGTTTTGACACTACATTTGGATTGGATTTGATTGTATGGCGCGACAGTCCACAAGGGACCAGGGCCTAGCTTGCTCATCAACTGCTCCTGTTGTGCGCGCTACTGCTCTCTCACGAGCAGAAGGGACCTACAGTGTTTTGTCAACTCCGAACGGCGAAGTTTGAGAGGCTTTTTCTGGACAGTTATTACTCTTTTAGTGTTGTCAGCAGCTCGACATAGGTGGTGCGGTGAGAAATTCGAGGTGTTCAGCCGGGAATCGAACCTACACCTGCTGCGTGTGAGCGTCGAACTCTACCCACTACGCCACGACGACCATGACACTACATTCATATTCACTTTATTTTTAACTCTTTCCTGAAAGTTGTTCCACTTATTCAGTTTTCTTTCTTTCTTTTTTTCAATTTTCCCGACTGCGCCAGTTAAAAGAAAAACATCTTCATTTCTCTTTGTATTCAGTCGTTTTATTACGACCCAGCCTAATTATTGTGATTATTTGATAGCGTTATGAAATACGCTTGAAATGCAGTTTGTCTCGCAACACTTATATGTGTACCATGGGGATATTGGACATGTCAGTGCTCAGTTCATACATTTTACTTTCTCCTGAAAATGATTAGGATTTGATCGATAATTTTGTTTTATATCACTTCCTATGGTTATAATTACGTGTCGAATTAAAAGGTGTATATAATAAATTTGCTTAATTTATTTAATTCATAAAAAAGGGCTCGTTTGTTTGGCTTCCTATTTTTTTCGATAGGGGAAAATACTGGTCAAATAATTCGGTGCGTCTTTCAGACCTACTGCAAGATGTCATTGTCACATAATTAATAAATGTGTTGAGTTTATAAGATCGCCACTAGAGTTCATTATATTCGAAATTTGAGTTTGTAACTAATCTGGTTCGTGTGGAATCTCCTACATCACTTTTCCTTCAGTTGTTACGATACGATATGAAGTTGGATCTTCTAAAATCTTTGTGGAGAACGAGTAGTTCTTCCTGACCTTGTCTTCCGGTTAATGACATTACTGGATGTTGTTGGAGGAACCGGAGTAGTGGATGAATGTTCTGGGTTGTTAGCCTTAAGAATTGAAACAGGCAAAGCGGGGGTTTTAGACGATCGGTTGAAACTGTTTCTTCTTTTCTTCGAATTTTAAGGACGAAGAAGAATTTGTTCTTTCGTTTCGCGATGAGAAATGGATCTTGGTATAATTGTTGTAGTCCGGTTCTGTCCGTATCTCTTCGAATAAAAAAATAAGATGCGGCTGAACGTTGCTTGAATAAAAATATTACTTCTTATCTTTGGCGGGAAGCTGAAATTAGTGAATCACTAATGGTATTTCTTCTTGGTGACAAAAAATTACCGGGAAGTCTTCCGTACTCCACGAGAGTACGGAAGAGTTCTAACAAATCGACCTGAATGTGTTCGAATCTCAGAAACTGTTGGTCGAAATTTCCGGTGGACAATGACGTATGCCGAATAATTTTTGATCTTGGACAAGGAAAGCGAGAGTATCGGTCGACAACAGTGAAACAAAATCTGAATCCACTAGAGTACCGAAGAGGTCCAACGAATCGACGTGAATGTGTTCGAATCTCAGAAATGGTTGTTCCGATGGACGATGACGTATGACGAAATATTTTTGCCAACGCTCTACAGTCTATTGGAATAGAAGGACGGACGAATTTCGAAAAAGCCAACATAACTGAAGCGTTTGTAACAGGGTGGCTAACGCTATGCAGTGAATCGAATACTTGACGGCGAAAGGATTTTGTGACATAGAACATCCTTAGAAATATTACGAAACAGTTGTTTTTGGCAATTTGGAAGGGCAACTTTAACAACCTGTAAAACGAAAGCATATTCGATACTATTTTTAAGTTCAATGTCACCTTTTTTTGAGGTTGCGAGTTCTTCGAAATTTACCGACTTGCCGATACCTTATACGCGTGATAGCGTATCCGCTATTTTGTATTTCGTTCCGGCAATATGTTTAATGTCAGTTGAAAACTATCCAATCAAGTCGAGACATCGAAACTGTCGGGAGGATGTTTTTTCGTGTTTTTGCTTGAAGACGTACATCGAAAGTTTGTGCCTTGTAAGGATGGTAAAATTCGGGAAGTGCAAGTAAAGCGGTATTTAATAATTTTTTTTTACAAGCGTTAAAGCCTGTTGCAGAGGTTGTGTCCAATTGATGGTTTTATTGCCGTTGGTGTTTCGTGTTTCTTTGAGGTAAACATGAGCTCGAAGAGCGCAAAAGGTGTAACATTGTCAGTCTTTTTGACATCTTTTGGAGCTATCGGGATTTGGTTTAAGGCTATCACCAGATCAATCCTACCATCAGGTAGAGTCAAGCCGCTAAAAAGTCGGCGCTTTTTATAGGTTTACTGATTTAAGCTACCACAAATCTACATGTGAAATCGTGACGTCCTAAATTACTGTAAGTTTCGGAATAGGCGTTCCGTTAGCGGCGAAGAAAGTGAAGTCGGATGGCTAAAACTTTTGACGTGGCTCAGTTTGCGGAAACACCGAAACTGCACTTCCGACGTTTTGTCCATGATGAAAAGACGGCTGGAAGATCGGCTGTTATTCACCGTCATCAATGAAACCCGTTTTCGTTTACCGCTGGCTGAAACTGCATAGTTGGCGGTTCCTTGCCTAGCATCCCCAGTGGCGATGAAAGTAGTACATGTCAACTTGGTTGGTTGTATTCCGTTACAATGTTGCCTGCCACGAGAATTCGATTTCAACCTTGGTGACTTCTGTATTCGCGATCAAACGACATCGTCTCAATTTGTCTAGAGGGCTGTTCAACTTTTTGAGTTAGACTTGACAGTGCTGACTCCGGGTGGGTAGATGTACTGGCAACGTTTTGCTGGAGCATGACGTTGTTTATTCTATCAGCAATGAGGCCGAGGTTGTCCAGATTTGCAGGGTTGTCTGATGTACCAGGGGGATAAGCGGCAAATATAACCTGAATCTGGACCGCCAACCTATCAATCTGAATTGCCATTAGGTCTCATCGATCATCCTGCTCCCAGCTCTTCTTCTAATTTGTTTTTCTCTGTACGGAGCTAAACGAGAGATAAGTTTTTCTTTTATACGATCTTAAGCTGGTGGATTTCGATAGGATCTTATGGTTTCGCGTATTGAATTGAATTGTAAATCATTTCCACTGTATGTATTAACTATCCCATTACATAAATCAAATTGCATTGCATCTGGTTGACTTAAGCATTTTCGTTTTCAATCTGGCTTAAGAAATCTGTGATAATTCTTTGCTGATAACACTCAAAGAGTAATAAAACTGTAGGTCCTTATGACCAAATTAGGCCCTGATCCCCTTGTGAACTGTCGTGCCATCCAATATACATAAATACAGCTCTGTGTAAAAAAATAGCACCACGTTGAGGTCTGCACTGTGGATGCTAATTACTTTTCTCCATGCTCATATAAAGATACGATATTTATTGTAGTACATCTGTTGGGTATCAGTAATAAAATGCAAAAAACAAGATAAGCAAAGATGCATTTTAAGACAAGAAAATTCCCTTTATACGAAATGAAACCGAAATTTTAGTGTGCAAAATAATAGCACCACAAGTGCCTGACATCGCCGAATTGGAATATCCCTCCACGCAGCCTTCACAGCTTCCCATAGCTGTAGTGTATTTTTTGGTTTCGCTTTAAAAACAGCTTTCTTAACATCTGTCCAAAGATTTTCAATGGGGTTTAGGTCTGGAGATTCCTCGCAAAAAATTCCTTGGCCAATTTGCTCGTATGTTTCGGGTCATTGTCTTGCTGCAGGACCCATCCGAGAGGCATATTCCACTCGGCGTAGGGCAACATGGTTTCCCTCATCATGCCAACATAAACTTCGGCGGTCATCATTGGTTTTATCCAAAATATAGGACCAGTACCGTTGTAGGAGAAGCATCCCCATATCTTAATTTTCGCGCCGCCATGCTTAATGGTTTTTAAAGTACACTCCGATTTAAACTCTTGATTTTTTTTACCTGCGAACAAATGTTCTGGTCCCAGGAGTTCCAAATAAAACAATTTTAGACTCATCTGTCCATAATATATTACGCCATTTGGTTACTTCCCAGTTCAAATGTTCTTGCGCAAATTGTTTTCTTTTATGAAGATGGACCTTTGTCAGCAAGGGTACATTTCTGGGACTTCTGGCAGGTAATTCCTTCTCTATCAACTTCCTTCTTATGGTTGATGTTGAAACGGGCAGATTTAGTTCCTCTTTTATTTTGTTTGATGTGATGAATGGGTTTTGTTTCACTAATCTTATCATTCTTCGCTCGTCGGTAGAGGTTAATTTCGATTTTCTATGTCTTGTTTCTTCTTTTTCGACGCGTTTTTTTGCATTAGTAATCATTTTATTCGAACAACCAACGATTTCCCGAATAAATTTGTTTTTTTTTTAGTCAGAAATTTTTAGTCAGAAATTATTTTTTTTATAAGTTCACGTTTCTTAGGAGTACAATGCAAACCGCGACCCCAATTGTTGTATTTTAAAAATACTAATTTCAAAATACATAAATATTTTTACTTAAATCTTTTGACGCACAAAAAAAGAACTAAACACTACCAAACACTTCGAAAACACTTTTTAGAATGACATGGTGACATGGTTATTTATTGATTAACGGGAATTTTCTTGTCTTAAAATGCATCTTTGCTTATCTTGTTTTTTGCATTTTATTACTGATACCTAACAGATGTCCTACAATAAATATCGTGTCTTTACATGAGCATGGAGAAAAGTAATTAGCATACAAAGTGCAGACCTCAACGTGGTGCTATTTTTTTGCACAGAGCTGTGTAGCAAAAAAACCAAAATTTCGGTTTCATTTCGTATAAAGGGAATTTTCTTGTCTTAAAATGCATCTTTGCTTATCTTGTTTTTTGCATTTTATTACTGATACCTAACAGATGTCCTACAATAAATATCGTGTCTTTACATGAGCATGGAGAAAAGTAATTAGCATCCACAGTACCGACCTCAACGTGGTGCTATTTTTTCACAGAGCTGTATATATAATATGTTCATATTTTTGTGACTGACGATATCATATCATGTGATTTGCTAGTTTTGAGTTATTTATTATAAATTTTCTATAATAACCAGAAGCTCCTAAAAAAACTTGTCAGTTTCTTCTCCGGTTTTAGGGTTTGGTTTTAAACCTTGTTCAGTTACTATGTGATCAAGAAATTACGCCTTGTTTTTTAATTTAAAAATTTCTGCTAAGATGTTTTAGCAAAAATGTGTTTCATGTGACTTCTTTGAAATCATCCTCGAAAAAACTTGTGTAGCTCATGTCACCACCAAAATTCTGTTCCACTGCTGACTTATGCGGACAACATTGCCTCGATTGGAAGAACACAGCAAGCCATCAATGAGGTTTTTTCTTTCATTGAAGCGGAACCGGCTCAAATGCGTCTGTCAGTAAATAACGTCAAAACCATCTCCATGCTATCATCAAAGAAAGACATACAGCATCTCGGACAGACCACCACATTGAAGTAGAGGAGAGAGCAACAACGTTAGTACTAAAAGGCAGAATCAATTTTTTTTCTTTTGACTTAGGATGCAATTCAATAATCCTCGTACAGCCCTCTCTCGAAAGACTAAGCTAACGTTTGCTAACGAGAAAAACTTGGATATTGTTTAAAGCGGATGAAAACGGCTTAGTCCTTTCGAGAGGAAAGTTCTGTGTTAAATTGTTTTTCCTGTTTGCGTCGCAATTAAGGAAAACTGGTGACAAATCGTGCTGGCTGGGGGCCCAAATCTACCCTGGACTGTAGCGCTCTGAAAAATTGGCTAAAATATTTTAAGTCCTTATTAGTCCCATTTTTTTCCAGAAATTCAAGTTTAATTCAAGTTACAAAGATATCCTTCCATTCACCGAAAAAACTAATAATAATGCACAAAAGAAGCCTTTTACAAATGGCTGGCGCTTAAATTGTTATATTATAGCCTTATGTAACCAGCACTAAACAACAGCAGAGGCCGAATTTATTGTATAGAGGAACGGAATAAAGGAAGGCACCGTTACGAATTGGTTTTTTACATAATTTGAATTTTAATGAGGAGGAAAAGCTAAACTTGAAGTCACATTGCTTATTCATGTAGCATAGCTTAAGAAAAAATTTCAATTGACTTTGAATACAAACCAAAAGTTTTATTGACCCCTGTTTCTAGGAAGATAAATACTTCAATTACTATAATTAGGTAATATAAATTAAAACACCTCATTTAAAAAGTAACATTTTTTGGCTCAAAATAGATATAATATAAATGAAAGAATTTATGGCGAGTAACAAACTCACGAGACGTTGAATTCAAATTAAATAATATTAATGTATAATGAGTATACACGTTAAAGTAACTGGAAATGATAAATAATAATGCGAATGGAATAAGCAAGAGAACTATTGTGTAAATTGAAAATAAAAAAACGCAGGTTGCCTTTTATATTTCGGGATTGGGCAACCCTAGTGTTGCAATCTGGCAACTGCCAGCTCTATCGTAAAGTTTGATATTTTTGAGGTTATACGCACTCAGAACATTTTGACATACGAGCTGTATTTGTGTTGTTTACAGTAAATTAAAAGATTCATCTCGATCAAAAAACGGAATTAAATCGTGAAAATTTTCGTGCGATTAATTTTTACAACTTTCGACGTGGATCAACTCAACAACAGTGCATCGATGAACTTAATTCAAGTTTTGGCGGCGAAGCTGCATCAAGGACAAGTGTTTATCGATGGTATGGTGAATTCAACCGAGGTCGTAGTTTACTCCAAGATGAATTTCGTGAAGGTCATCCAAAATCAGTTGTTGTTAGGAAAACCATTGATACTGTGCGCCAATTGATATTGCTATCGTGAGATTAAGACAACCTTAGGCATTAGTGGAACCAGCAAACATTTAATATTGCATGAATATTTCACCGTCAAAAAAATTTATTCGCGTTGGATCCCACACAATTTGTCAATCGCTCAAAACAAGGCTTGTGTAGATTGTTCGAAAGAAATGCTCCAAGGATACGATCGCAGTGCTTCGAAACACGTCTATGACATCGTGACAGGCGATGAATCGTGGATTTATGCGTATGAACCCGAAAGTAAACAGCAGTCGATTGTATTGGTGTTTCAAATTGAGCCAAATCCAACAAAAGTTGCTCGCGCACGAAGCACTTCCAAGCAAATAGTCGCCTGTTTTTTTGGAAAAAGTGGATATGTCGCAACGGTACCACTAGTGGTAAGTAAAAGTGTAAGAGTAAGAGTAAGTAAGAGTGGTAAACGACCATTTGTTTGTCAGTTGTCTTCCAAGAAATCAGAAAAACCAACCGCCGAAGACGGATCACTCTTCACCACGACAATGCGAGCTCACACACATCGGCTCAAACAAATGCATTTTTGAGAACTCAAAACATCGATTTGATGAGTCAGCCGTATAGTCCTGACCTAGCACCGAATGACTTCTTTTTATTCCCGTACGTAATAAATAAAATGAGAGGTCAACGTTTTTCGACACCTGAAGAAGCGGTTGATGCGTTCAGAATGCATGTTTTGGCGATACCTCAATCAGAGTGGTAAAAGTGCTTCGACAATTGGTTTAAACGTATGCAAAGTGTATAGATCTTAATGGGAAATATTTTGAAAAACAATAAAGCTATTTTCGATGATTAATATTTGTTTTTGTTCTCTAATCCCGAAATATAAAAGGCAACACTCGTATGTAGGCAGTGAAACTGATCTAAGACTAATGTCAAGATCAATTATGCTACAAATTCATAATAGAAAGATATTATAATTAGGACTTAGAAGCGATCCAATCGATAACGCATGAAAAGCTCGAAGGGAACACATTTTTCAAGACAACGACAACACAGTTTTTAAACCTAAGACAAGTTCAAGCACAAGACAATAAAAATATTACGGGAAGTTACGAAGAAGTGTAGAGTGTCGCACTCTACGTAGAGGGTAGAGTACAATACTCATCTGCAGAAGGTCTAAATGCGTTTCCCAGCTGAACAGCTTGCATTTTTCACGGCATCACTTCATTCGAAGTGCTGACAACACTCAAAAAGTATTAACTGTCATGAAAAGGCTAACGCTCTAACTAACAGCTTTTCAGACAACTATTCTATTGCTAATACTATCATTCCACCCCTCCACGTCCAAGCCTCGGTCGAGCAACCAATCGCTTTTGTTAATTCACATCCGGTCCCAAGTAATATCAGCTTAATAACACCATCAGAAGTGAAAAATAGTATTCAAAATTTAAAAGCAAGAAAATCGCCTAGATTTGATGGAATCAAAAATTACTTCCTTAAAAATCTTCCCAGTTCTGCCATTATGTAGCTAACTGATATCTTTAACAGCTGTCTAAAACTGGGTTACTTCCCTAAAATCTGGAAAGCTGCAAAAATAATCCCTATACTGAAACCCGGTAAACCGCCTAAATTGCCCAGCAGCTATAGGCCTATTAGACTGCTGGGCTCTATTACCAAATGCCTTGAGAAATTGATCAAAAATAGAATAGTGTATTTTGTTGATGAAAATGCCATCTTACCCCTAGAACAATTCGGTTTCAGAACTTTTCATAGGACTGTTCACCAATTACATCGCATCACCAATCACGTCAAGCAAAATCTTTCGGTAGGCATGAGCACAGGTATGGTTGTGCTGGGCCTAGAGAAAGCGTTTGATACGGTCTGCCATAATGGCTTGTTACATAAGCTACTAAATGTTAATCTCCCTATGTGCCTTATAAAAATAATCCAGTCATTTTTCTCAACACGAAGTTTTAAGGTGTATCAATAAGCAGTTTTCACATGAAAAACAAATCAACGCAGGCGTTCCACAGGGATCTGTCCTTGCACCAGTCCTTTTTAATTTATACACATGTGACATTCCAAAATTTACTAAATGTAGTATAGCCTTATTTGCAGACGATACATGTATTTATTCATCTGACTCAACTGGTTTCTGTGTTGAAACTAACTTGCAGTCAGCTATAAATACGTTCAAAGAATATTGTAACATCTGTAAAATTAAATTTAATGCTCCGAAGACCCAAGCTATTTTCTTTACGCGGAAAAGAAAAGCTTGTTTTCTTCCAAGCAAGAACCTGCTACTCAACGGCGTTCAGATCGAGTGGAAGTCCAGTGTAAATTACCTAGGCATTTACTTAGATAAACGCTTAACTTTCAATATACATGTCCAAGAAATAGTTAATAAAGTGAATGTCACGGTGAGGGTCCTCTATCCATTAATTTGCAGAAACTCACACCTGAACATTCACAAAAAGTTATTAATTTTCAAAGCTATTTTCCAAGCCATCATTTTCTATGTAACTCCCGTGTGGGGCAAGAGTACAAAGAGTCATCTGCACAAACTTCAGATAGCTCAAAACAAAGTTCTGAAAATGATTTCCAATTTACCACGGATATTCTCTACAGAGGTACTTCATGAAATTGCTAACATAGAAATGGTTACATCTAGAATTGAAAAACTATGCCAAATATATAACATATCAGGCTTATCATCCGAAAATAACTTGATTTCAAATCTAGCTTCGTAAAAAGTGCAATAGTTAGTTTTTCATTTATTTATGGTAATAATAATAATTGTTGGCGCTACAGTCCAAAGGGGGACCAGGGCCTAGCTTGCTCATCAACTACTCGTGTTGTGCGCGCTACTGTTCTCTCACGAGTAGAAGAGACCTACAGTTTTTTGCCAACTCCGAACGGCGAAATTTTGAGCTTTCTTAGACAATTATTACTCTTTGAGTGTTCTCAGCAGCTCGAAAGAGGTGGTGCCGTGAGAAATTCGAAAAATTGGTGTTGAGCCGGGAATCGAACCTAGACCTAGATTTATTTATGGTATTCATTATTATTATTATTTATTTATTATTATTATTATTATTTATTTATTTATTATTATTATTTAGTTATTATTATTATTATTATTTAATTATTATTATTATTTATTTATTTATTATTATTATTTATTTATTTATTATTATTATTTATTTATTATTATTATTATTATTTATTTATTTATTTATTCAAGTTATCTATTCAAGTATCTATTGATTTATATATTATTGATTGTAACTCTATTTATTCTCATATTTATTATTTAGTTATTTATATATTTATCTATTAACTTGTTTATTTATTTACTAATTTATTTATTTATTCATTAATTTATTTATTCGTATATCGTCCTATTTATTCAATTATTTATTCTGTTCTCTGTGTAATATGTGACACTGCTGTTAAGCGTTTTGAAATCACGTTATAAATACACCTCTTTCTTCCCTCTTTCGATGCTGAGGTTTTTACTGAAGGTTTTTAATGGATTTTCCTTCAAATTACACATGTGATATTTTTAAGAATTTTTATTAATATTTTAGTAGTAAGGTAATAACACCGAATCTCTGTAAGCAAGTAATGTAATGTACAACCATTGTAAAATTGTTGCCACAATTAATAAACTAAACTAAAAAAACGTCAAAGAAAAAGTTTCTTAAACTTCGCCGCTCGGTGGTATCTTCTTCTCGTGGGAGAGCAAGCATGACCCTCGTCCTCATGTGAACTGTCGCGCCATCGAAAAATAATAATAATACGAACAAGGCAAACAATAGCATCAATCTTTCCAACATCCGGACCAGAACTTTAAGAAGAATTTTGAATATGAATATAGCTGAGGTCCATCATATCTCCATTTCGTCATGAAATCTATTGAAATTGTTCTACATATCAGTTTACAACATAATTACGTTCAAGGCGTATTTCGGCCAATGTCCAGCAGTATCCTTTTTTTAGCGGAATATATTATTTCGTATAACCTTTTGAAGGACGTGCTTGAAAATATACGGAGACAAGTAAAGTCTTGTAGTAAATCTTAAAAAAAAACTTCTTTTTTTTTCTTTATGGACTGTATAATAGATAATATTATATTTTCCTTATTTCGCCAGGCATCCCAGCACTGGAGGGATCTACACTAACGGCTGAGAGACTAGCTCTTAACGGACGCAAAGACCCCTTTAGATCAGCTGCTCAGCCGAAAATGGCAGGATATATGGGAGACCTGCGTAAATGGTATAGTGACATACAGATTCCTTCGCAATGTGTCACTTGTAAAGTCCATTGGTGGTCTTAATTTGGGTATGCATCTGTGGTACTGTGCTTACCGGAAACGGTTCCTTGAACTCATTCTTGTTCAAGCGGTCCATAAGCGACTCAGAGGCTTGCTTGTGCCGGTATAGCTCCAATTGGTTGCATGTTTTGTGCCAATGTCCTCTGTATGATGACATTCGGGACCTTGGAGCTATGAACATATTTTACACTTATGGGACTTACGTTTGCCTGGTTCTCCAGACCAGACAGAGTACAGACACCATCAGGGATTTTGCTAGGAAAGTTTTTAGCAGACGACGAGTTAGAATGACTGCCCTCACGGCGGGGCATAGTTAGGTTACAGTAGGACTATATCGGTCCTGGATGTTAAGGATTCCTACCGAGAGCAACACAGTTGCAAAACTTGACCGGAAGCTATATACCACGGGAGGTCAGGAGCCCCTGAAACTCAGTTTCAGCCTGACCGTGAGGTTGACCCCCTTGTCGAAGTATCGTGGTGGCTGTGGATTATATCCAAACACGGGGAGAATTTGAAGTAATCAGCCGTGCTATATCCAAACGCGGGAAGAATTTGAAGTAATCAACCGTGCTATATCATCTTGCATTCAACCGGGTACTGTGACCTACAGAACAGCAGAGGTTTTTAAAAAGGCTTCGCTCCTTACCAAGGAAGAGTGACTGTCCCTTGAGACAAGAACTCTTATTGGTACTTGGGATAGATCCCAAGACGTTAGTCACCGTCTTCAGCAGCTTTAACGGCAAGATCACGTTAATCCAAATACACACATGTACTACTTATTTAAAATTAGGAAAAAAAACAAATTAGATGTAGAAAACTGGTTATAAATATTGATATTTTTGTGGCTGATGGGTTTTTGTAAACTCTTACAGCAGCAAACTATTTGAAAATTTTATTAGACAGATTTGCGAAAAAGCAAACAGCAGCCAATTTTCTTCAAACGGGTAAAAGGAATACTTTTTTATAGATCAGAATGTAAAGTCGAAAAAAGTATACACGTTTTTTAGAAAAGAAAGTATTTTTAGGTTTCTTTATAGGTATTATTGAAAATAATTCGGTTTTTATCTACCCATCAAAAATGTAAAATAAATGAAAGACTCCAAACTATACATATGTATATACGCCAATAAATATATAAATATTAATGTCATACAAATTATAAAAAAATATTTACTTTGAAATCTATGTAACCATTTTTGTCCATATCAAACGTTCGAAAAACGTGATCGCAAAATTCCTCTGCATTTCCTGATGGGAAAAACATTTTATACATATCAACAAATTTAGCAGGTGTCAAACGACCATTTGGGCAATCTTGCTGCAATCGTACAGAAAAATAAGTAAACCAATAATATATTTATTTAGAATTCATACCTTAAAACCCTTATACCACTCTTTTATTGTAGCTTCATCATATCGAGTGTGTGATTTCAAAAATTCCATGTCTTCCTTTGTAAGTCGATCTTTACTGCTAAAACACCCCATTTCTTTAAGGAAAATATGTCATTTTAGAACATTAGTAGCTGGATTATGAAACAAAAATATATTTATTTATAAAATATAAATAAAAACCATAGAACTGAGTAAATTTATATTTTAATATCCAGTTGCATATGACAATTATTAGTTACTCGGTCAGAAATAACTTATTAAACTATTTGAATACGAACATTTCTAAAACCAAGCCACTTCAAACCGCGGTGATGAGGAACCAATTTGGTGAGCAATTTGGACGCAAATGACTAAACTGATGGAGAGGATTGTTGATTGATGCCCAGGTGAAAAAATGAAATAATAAACAAGAAAGTAACTGTGGTTTGCATTGAGCATAGGTTTAAATGCCCATCTGAATGCTAACATTCACAAACGATTTAGCATTTCCGCGTAATTTCTGGAGGAATGATGGATTTATCAACAAGCAAAATTAAAGTTGTTGGACAGCAATTTATACTTGCTCCACACAGCATGGTTTGCTGAAGAGTAAGTAAAACGTAAATGTAGTTGAACGCCGTAGACTGTTTTCTCTTAGGCTGCAAATGTGACCGTGGTATTCGTGGAATATATATATATGCAAAATGATAGCACTTTGTTCACAATTGTCACAATTTTGCCACTATTTTGCTTACAACTTTTTCCTACCGTCATGTTAACATATCATATTAATGGCAGAACATCCTTATTCTACTAGCAATAAAACCTATAAAAAGTATATTATGAACTTAGAAAAGACCTGTATCCGGAACAACATCGAGTTTCGGGGTGTGCAAACTAATAGCACCAAGATCAAGCAAAAGTCAATGGAATAGTAAAGTTTTTTTGTTTTAATTTGTTTTATTGGATTAGTACTTAGTCATATAACTTCTATTTTTAAGTACAGCGTCACAACGTCGTGGCATGGAGTCGATTAAGGCCTGACATCGCTGAACAGGGATATTCCTCCGCGCAACCCTCACAACATCCTATAGCTGTTTTGTATTTTTGGGTTTTGCTTCATATACAGCTTTCTTAACATCTGCCGAAAGGTTTTCAATGGGATTCATTGCTTTGAAAAAAATTCTTTGACCAGTTTGCTCGTATGTTTAGGGTCATTATCTTACTGTAGAATCCATCTAAACGGCATATTTCACTCCGACTAAGGTATCATGGTTTTTCCCAGCAGTTGTCATCGGTTTTATCCAAAAAATCGATGAACTACTATAATAGGAAAATTATCCCCATACCTTATTTTTTGCCCCTCCATGCTTTACAGTCTCCGGCTGAAACACTTGGTTTTTCCGCCTACGAACAAATGGCCTGGTTCCAGAAGTACCAAATAAAACTATATTGGATTCGTCTGTCCATAATATATTGCGCCGTTTAGGTGTGCATTTTTCTCGTTTTAGTAGGTTGATTTTTGATAGTAGTGGTACTTTTCTGGGACTCCTGGCGGGAATATTCTTCTTTACCAGCATTCTTCTTATTATTGATGTTTCCATGGGTAAATTTAACTCCTCTTTTCGTTCACAAACGGGTTACGTTGGACTAATTTTACTATTTGTCGTTCATCGGCGGGGGTTAGTTACGATTTTCTTTTTGTTGAGTGTATTTTTTGGCATTTGCGATCATTTTATTTGAACACTCAACAGTTTCCCTTATAAATTTGTAAGTTTTACCCTCAAAAAGCAATTTGTTATATTAAGGTACGTTTCTCAGGAGTACAATGCACACCACGACCCATTTTACTTTGCTAACAACATTGCACTTTGAAATATTATCTTTTAATAATTACAATGATATGTGTAGAATTAGTTTACAACCAAAAACAATTCAAAACACTGTTGAACACTTCAGAATGATGTGGTGCTATTATTTTACACATTTAAATTCGGCTGCATTTGCGGCAAAGGGATCTTTCTCAATGACAAGATGCATTTTTTTATTGTCTTGTATATGACTTTTATGACTGATATAATAAGGATGTTGTGCAATACGAGTAAATACAGCTCTGTGCACAAAAATAGCACCACGTTGAGGTCTGTACTTTGGATGCTAATTACTTCTCTCCATGCTCATGTAAAGATACGATATTTATTGTAGGACATCTGTTGGGTATCATTAATAAAATGCAAAAAACAAGATAAGCAAAGATGCATTTTAAGACAAGAAAATTCCCTTTATACGAAATGAAACCGAAATTTTGGTGTGCAAAATAATAGCACCACAAGTGCCTGACATCGCCGAATTGGAATATCCCTCCACGCAGCCTTCACAGCTTCCCATAGCTGTAGTGTATTTTTTTGGTTTCGCTTTAAAAACAGCTTTCTTAACATCTGTCCAAAGATTTTCAATGGGGTTTAGGTCTGGAGATTCCTCGCAAAAAATTCCTTGGCCAATTTGCTCGTATGTTTCGGGTCATTGTCTTGCTGCAGGACCCATCCGAGAGGCATATTCCACTCGGCGTAGGGCAACATGGTTTCCCTCATCATGCCAACATAAACTTCGGCGGTCATCATTGGTTTTATCCAAAATATAGGACCAGTACCGTTGTAGGAGAAGCATCCCCATATCTTAATTTTCGCGCCGCCATGCTTAATGGTTTTTAAAGTACACTCCGATTTAAACTCTTGATTTTTTTTACCTGCGAACAAATGTTCTGGTCCCAGGAGTTCCAAATAAAACAATTTTAGACTCATCTGTCCATAATATATTACGCCATTTGGTTACTTCCCAGTTCAAATGTTCTTGCGCAAATTGTTTTCTTTTATGAAGATGGACCTTTGTCAGCAAGGGTACATTTCTGGGACTTCTGGCAGGTAATTCCTTCTCTATCAACTTCCTTCTTATGGTTGATGTTGAAACGGGCAGATTTAGTTCCTCTTTTATTTTGTTTGATGTGATGAATGGGTTTTGTTTCACTAATCTTATCATTCTTCGCTCGTCGGTAGAGGTTAATTTCGATTTTCTATGTCTTGTTTCTTCTTTTTCGACGCGTTTTTTTGCATTAGTAATCATTTTATTCGAATAACCAACGATTTCCCGAATAAATTTGTTTTTTTTTTAGTCAGAAATTTTTAGTCAGAAATTATTTTTTTTATAAGTTCACGTTTCTTAGGAGTACAATGCAAACCGCGACCCCAATTGTTGTATTTTAAAAATACTAATTTCAAAATACATAAATATTTTTACTTAAATCTTTTGACGCACAAAAAAAGAACTAAACACTACCAAACACTTCGAAAACACTTTTTAGAATGACATGGTGACATGGTTATTTATTGATTAACGGGAATTTTCTTGTCTTAAAATGCATCTTTGCTTATCTTGTTTTTTGCATTTTATTACTGATACCTAACAGATGTCCTACAATAAATATCGTGTCTTTACATGAGCATGGAGAAAAGTAATTAGCATACAAAGTGCAGACCTCAACGTGGTGCTATTTTTTTGCACAGAGCTGTGTAGCAAAAAAACCAAAATTTCGGTTTCATTTCGTATAACGGGAATTTTCGTGTCTTAAAATGCATCTTCGCTTATCTTGTTTTTTGCATTTTATTACTGATACCCAACAGATATCCTACAATAAATATCGTGTCTTTACATGAGCATGGAGAAAAGTAATTAGCATCCAAAGTACAGACCTCAACGTGGTGCTATTTTTTGCACAGAGCTGTATATGGTAGCCATCACAACACCCGTTGTGTGGTGAACAACGGTGTGTGGCGATCCCCTCTGCCCGAGAGTTTAAATAATGGGCCTGGCCTCCCAGTCTGTGGGATGTGCGTGAGGGTAACTCCCTCACCACGTATATAATATAAAAATAGTTAGTTCAGGGACAAAAACCTGCCTCGGATCAGGCGTGAAGGATCAACTGTTGACGAGCCTTGCAAACGTTTAAAGTACAACGACGAGGCCACGTGCAGCTGAACAACTTGCGGAGGCCCATGACTGCTAGAAGGCGGACATTACCGCCATCCAGGAAGTGCGATGGTATGGGCCTGGCAGGAAAACGATGAAAAACTGTGATATCTGCTATAGGCAACGCTTATTCGGATGCAGTTTTGTTGTTCGAGGCAGACTTAGGCAAACATCTTGAGCTACGACCCCGTCAGCGAACGCCTCATGACAATCCGCATCAAGGCTAAATTCGGGAACATCAGCCTAATATGCGCTCACGCCCCGACAAATGAGAAGGATGATAACACCAAAGATGACTTTAATGAACTCCTAAAAAGAACATACGATCGATGCCCCAGCTACGACACCAAGATCGTTCAAGGAGACTTCAACGCTCAGCTGGGTAAGGAGGACATCTTTGCTGGGCTCAGACTGTTGGACTTTGCCTCGGGGCAGAACCTTTCTGTTGCTAGCACGCGGTTCCCACAACTGAACATTCACAAAGGAATCTGGCGGTCTCCTGATCAAGACATGCCAATACGGTTTGACGTCGGAAAGCTTCAGCAACTGATCGCTGGTAACTTTGTCGACCGAGTCTCCCTGAAACGCGTTTAGAGTTCGACGCTGCCTGCACTAACCATAAAAGAGGACGTTGTCAAGAAAGAGGAAACGTTGTCAAGAAGCCATCAAAGAAGCTGGGACTGGGGTGCTGGATTGCACGTCACCAATCAGAAGGAACCCATGGTTTAACGGCGAGTGCAGGCAAGCGCATGCAGCCAAACACGGCGCCTATAAGGCAACGTTGCATCGAACGACGAGGACTGTTCGTGAGCTCTACGAACAGAGAAGAAGAAACAAGCACCGGCTTCTCTGAAGGAAAAGGAAGGAACATTAGAAGTGCGCGGTCGACGAAATGGAAAGATGTTATGGCAGGAATGAAGTCCGAAAGTTTTACCGAAAGGAAAAACAGCTGTCCGGAGGTTACAAGGTTCGGACCGAAGTCTGCCGTGACCAATATGAACAACTGGTGGTAGAGGCAGTCTGTGCTGAGAATCTGAAAAGATAATATCTGCAGACTCCTTAGCGGCCATGACGGCCCAAATCCCGCTGTTAGGCAGAATGTTCTACTCAATTTGGACAATGATAGACAAGAATTCCGTCCCTCCGACTTAGACGAGGTGAAGATGGCAATATCCAAGCTGAAGTCGACTTAAGCTGCTCTTGCGGACGGACTGCCCGCAGAACTATTTAAAGCAGCTGTAAATGAGTTGGTTGGTCGCATACACCAGCTCATCTGTAATATATGCGTCTTTTGCCCGGTCCACAAGAAAGGAGACTCCTTTGACTGCGCCAACGAACGAACACAGCGAGCCGTCAATGAGGAGTTTGCTGGCATTGAAGCGGAAGCGGCTGAAGTGGGGCTGGCGGTAAATGAGGGCAAAACAAAGTGCATGCTGTCATTAAGAAAGGACACACAACATCGACGTCCCGGACAAGGACTTCGTCTACCTCGGCTCCGCGCAAAATAGGGACAACAACATAAAGATCTCTCTCGAAGGACTAAGCTCGCTTTATATAATATAACAGCTTAATCAACCCAGTCCTACTCTATGGGAAAATGGACGTTACTAAAAGTTGATAGGAAGCTTGAGTCTTTTTTGATGGCATTGGGGCAACGCAACAGAGGACGGCCTGGGCTCAGGTGGAGCACACAAGTGGTGAAGGACCTCAACCTACTTGGAGTAGCGCAGGACCGTGCTAGCTGGAGAGGCATGTTGGTTCAGGCCCAACATATAGATATATATGTACATAATATATATATATACATATATATATATATATATATATATATATATATATATATGTTATATGTATATTATATATATACATTATATATATATAGCACTGTGCAAAATCATAGCACCATGTTTAACCTTGTCACAATTTTGTCACTACTTTGCTAAAAAGTTCTTCCTTCCGTCATGTAAACACATCATATTTATGGCATAATATCCTTATTCCATCAGTGATAAAATTAAAGTAAAAGCCCATAACACCGAATTTGCAATGCAAAATAATAGCACCAAGATCAAAAATTCATGAATATGAAGTAAAAGCTAATGGAAAAGCAAAGCTTTGTATTTTTATTTTTTCTTATTGGATTAGTACTTGGTCGTATGATAATTATTGGTCGTGACATGGAGTGTATTAAGGCGTGACATCGCTTAACAACATCCCATAGGTGTTTTGTATTTTTGGGTTTTGCTTCTTAACATCTGCCCAAAGTTTTTCAATGGGTCCGGAGACTGAGGCGACCACTCCAAAACTTGAATTCCATTGCTTTGGACAAATTCTTTGCCCAGTTTGCTCGTATGTTTGGTGTCATTGCCTTGCTGTGGAATCCATCTAAACGGCATATTCCACTCTGCGTAAGGTAGCATGGTTTTTCTCATTATGCTGACATAAACTACTGCGGTCATCATCGGTTTTATTCAAAAAAGTTAACCAGTACCATAATAGGAGAAGCATCCTCATACATTAATTTTTGCTCCACCGTGCTCCACATTCTTTACAGGTTGGTTTTCTCGCCTGCGAACAAATGTCCTGGTCCCAGGAGTACTAAATAAAACTATTTTAGTTAGTATACAAGATCATTTGTTGTGAACGAGCCCTTTTTTTTTGTTTTTTGTTCGTTTGCTTACATCTATGAAAAATATTTAGTATACATCAAGTCATTTTAACAGACATCATATTTTTTCATCGTGTTAAAAATGTCGAATTTTGTACCAGAAAGTGATGATTTGCCGGGAAGCATTCATTTTTGTTTTCATTTGAAGAAAAGTTATGCAGAGTCGCATCGAATGCTTGCCGAGGCATATGGAGATCATGCTCTATCAGAAGCAACATGCAAAAGATGGTTTTAACGGTTCAGAAATAATGATTTTGATGTGAGAAATGAAGAACGTGGAAGACCACCAAAAAAGTTTGAAGACGCCGAATTGCAAACGATATTGAATGGAGATGACACTTTGAGTCAAAAGCAAATAGCAGCAATGTTAAATGTTGCACAACAACCATTTTCTGGCCGTTTAAAAGCTATGGGAAAGATCCAAAAGTGTGGAAAATGGGTGCCACATGAATTGAATGAAAGACAGATGGAAAACCGAAAAAACACTTGTGAAATCTTGCTTCAAAGACACGAAAGAAAATCGGTTTTGCATCGGTTTGTTACTGGCGATTAAAAATGGATTTATTTTAAGAATCCTAAACAAACAAAATCATGGGTTAATCTGGGACAAACATCAACATTGACTGCAAAACCAGATCAATTCGGCAAGAAGACAATGCTGTGTGTTTGGTGGGACCAATTTTATTGGCGTGGTATTCACAAATTGCCAGCAAATGTGTAGAAAACAATGGCCAATACTTTGAATAAAATGTTTTTACTTTCCCATTAATAATTAGTGTTTTTTTTTTCAAAAAAACTCATTTCATACCGGTATACCTTTATAGGTATCCTGGCAGGTAAATTCTTCTTTTCCAGCTTTCTTCCTATTGTTGGTGTCTCCACGGAACAATTTAACTCCTCTTTAACGGCTTATGTTGGACTAATCATACTATTTGCCGTTTAGTGGCGGGGATTACTTCTTCAACTTTTTTCTTTCTTTTAAACGTAATTTCACTTATAAATTTATAAGTTTTATCCTCAGAAAACAATAAATATTAAAGCACATTTCTCGGGAGAACAATACACACCCATTTGCTAACAATGTTGCACTTTGAAATATTATGTTTTAATAATTACAATGATATGTGTAGAATTAGTTTTTAAAATAATTGTTTCACGGAACGAAACAACTTCTGTAAAGTATTGCCCGTTTTGAGCAATGACCTTTTTACCACCGTTCAGGCAGCATTATAATTCCACGTTCATAAAACTTCTGATTTTAACAGCAAAAAAACAGGTACGATTTGACATCATCATCAATATAGAAATTTTTACCATTCAAACAGTTTTCAAAGATCGAAATAAGAATCAATCAAATGGCGCAAAGCCAAGACTATATGATGGATGTGGCAAAACACACCAACCGAACATCAATCATTTTTGCTGAGTGACCAAATATATATGCTTGTTTGAGCTGGCTCACCTGGTTTGCTTTACGATCTTTTTCGACTGACATTGTTGTAAACAACCCAGTTTTCTTCACCAGTTATCATATATCATTATCAGTTTTATTTTATTTTCAAATTAAAAAATGGACTATTTCCTGTGTTACTACAACGAAATTTGCAATATGTAGGAAGCTATTATAACTTAAGAAATGTGGGAAATTTCCGGTTACCTTTACATTGGAGGGATAGAACACAAAATAATATTTTATACAAAGGAGCGCAATTGTTCAATAACTTAAATACCGATGTTAAAAATCAAACCAACATAATTCGATTTTAAAAGCGAATTGTTTAACATGTTTTAAGATTTTATTAAGAATGAAATTGAAATTGTAAGGGTTTATTGTTAAACTAATAAATTACTATCTATCTATCTATCTATCTAAATATCAAACGTTTTAAAAGGGGAAAATTTTCATTGCGTTTAAGTTGTTGTGTTAAATGATTTTATTTCAGTACATGAGAAATTCAAACATCGAGTTTTCATGCACAGCAAAGTTGTTTTAAGCGATTTTCAGTGACATGAAGCTTCTCTTCAATCTCACGTGTTGTACTGTGACCATCCGGATCGATTATTGCTTTGATTTGGTCATCAAATTCAACTTGACAACCACAGCGTTTTTCATCTTTTAGTGAAAACTAAGTAGAACAAAATTTGGCAAACCAATTTTGACACTGTCGTTCTTTTCAAATCCATTTCCTAATAGAAGATGGTGAACGACGAAAGGAGCTAACTATGCGTCTGGCATAACATATCTGTAACGATTTTCAGCTAAACTAGTAACCATTCGAGCAGGATTGGTGATTTGGTCCAAATCAAAAAAGTTCACTGGTTTAACAGTTTGTTTGGATATCACTTTTTCCCGACACCCATGCGAAATACATATTGAAGTAACACATTACTGAATAGGTCCAGGGACTGACAAATAGGCGGCGCCACTAACAAAAAACAATATTATTTTAAGGAAGTGCAAAAATTCAAATGATACCTGTCAAATTTTCATGGCAGTCTAACATTTCGATACTTTGGTTTCAAACTAGGTTTCAGTTTCGATGATTTCCTCTTCATTCATATTTTTTTCCGGCGAGACTCTTTTTGAAGTCTGAAAAGAGGTACAAGTCGCTGGAGGCCTAAAGCATTTCAATACCCAATTCGTGTAATTTGGCCATGATAACCAACGACTTGTGACACGGTGAATTCATATGGGACCTTTTGCTGCAATTTCTTCCTTCAAATGCAGTAATAATGCCATGTAGTATTTCTCAAGATAGATGATGAACAACATATCAAATAATCAAATCACCAGTGGACCTGTTGCTGTGGAACCTATGTTGCCGGTCATTAAGAAGCTTCCGGGTTGCACGATATTTCTAAAACTGAATGAGGAAACAGCGTACCTTAGAAAGTGGGAACGTAAGTGCTATGGGCAGGAGGAGGGTGGGCAGGAGGTGGGTAATAACTCCACTTATTCTGGAAGAGCAAGGTTTTCTCAGCGTAAAAGTATTCCCCTTAGAAAGAAGTTCAGACCTTTAAGTAGTCCTGCAACAGAACGGGTGCGAAAGCCCCATGGAGAAATTCACGCTCTCAAGTACACGCGCGGACAAAGCTTAATCTGGACGCGTTGAGCTGAATGCAAAATGTGCAGCCAGCAGATTTGCTTTGTCTAAAGAGCTGACAGCTGGAATGTCATTGTAAATGAGCGTTGGAATCGATCGGGGCGGAATAATTTATGTTTTTACAACATTGATCGTAAGAGAATTTAGCACATCTTATTTATGCATTGCGGTATTTCGGGCCCATTTGAATATTTTCCGGTTTTCCTCAGAAGGATTGGCACTCAAAGTCCGGAAAATCACATTTCTTAACCTGATAGCCTCATTGCGGCTCTTAACATGACCAATTAAAATCCCTGGAAAAGTAGCTTAGTCCGGTCCAGTTGGCTTTCTCGTAGAACCATACTGTTCCTTAAGGGATTTGTTCCCTAGCTGTTAGAGGCGGGTACAAGAAGTTGGTGGATACAACACAATGGTCTGACGAACCTAGAGGCGACAGTATATTAAATATTAGCATATGATCTGCAATTTCAGGTATTCGTATTGTAATTCGTGTTGTTCTGAAGTTAGCATGACAGAGAAATATTGAATGCGTAAACTGAAATTTCATAAACACGCAAATAATCTACACATATATCCTTCCCATATTTAGTTGTTTCGCTTGCACATACATATATGCATGTTTCTTAGCTTCCATTCCATACTTCTTTGTGTGTATGGTGCACACAATTTGGCCTTGTCCTCAAACATAGTGTATTGGTACAAAAAAAGGAAAACAGAGATGTTCTCATATGCTTTTAAACATATAAGTTTGTCAAATATCTCCCTTCGGCTTTTTATTCTTCATTCAATGCCTCATAAAAAGTGGGACAGTGATCGGATTTACTTCAAATATGCGCCGTTTTGTTCGATAATCTGTTTCCATCTAGACGGCAACTCCTTATTTGCGGAGAACTCGAACAGCCACTTTTCACAAGCCTCTTTTGAGTTGAACTTCACACCACCAAGGGCGTTCGCCATGGACAGGAACAGGTGGAAATCACTTGCCGCTATGTCCGAGCTATATGGTGGATGCGATAAAACCTCCCATCCGAGCTTCAGTAGCTTTTGACGAGTCATCAACGAAGTGTGTGGTCTGACGTTGTCCTTGTGGAACACTACGCCCTTCCTGTTGGCCAATTCTGGACGCTTCTGGTCGATCGCCTGCTTGAAGCGGTCCAGATGTCCGAAGTAGATAGTAGAATTAAGTGTATGGCCATATGTGAGCAGCTCATAGTGGAGCAAAACCTTTCTGGCCGTCAATCCCGTCTTGGCCACTGTTTAATACGATTCACCGGCCTTCAACCACGACCGTTTTCGCTTGATATTGTCGTACGTGATCCATTTTTCGTCGCCAGTCACCATCCGCTTCGAAAATGGGTCGAATTCGTTCCGTATCAGCAGCATATAGCAGGCATTGATTCGGTCCAGAAGGTTTCTTTGCGTCAAATCATGGGGACCCAAACATCAAGCTTTTTTTTGTATCCAGCCTTCTACAGATGGTTTAAAATAGATTGGTGACTAACTCCCATCTCCTAGGCGATGTTACGAGATGCCACAGCCAGTCTAACTTGATGATTTCCATGATTCGATCTAACTAATCAAATGATGTATAGAATTGCCAGATATAAGCTCTGTAGCGCTTTGTACATAGTCGGAAATCAAGAGACAAAAAGCGGAAGGGAGATATTTGGCAACCTTATATTAATGTTTAGGTCCGTGAAAATGTATCCATAACATGTGTAAGGTTCCTAATAGTCCCTCACAACTAAATATGTTCTGTAAAAGGTTCAAAAGAACTATTTAGCCAAAGTTTTTAAAAATCCATAACATGTGTAAGGTTCCTAGTAGTTTCTCACAACTAAATCTGTTCTGTAAAAGAATCAAATGAACTATTTAGCCAAAGTTTTCAAAAATCACTAGGGACATTAATTTCTTGCAGCCAAATTTGAACGTAATCAAGATAATAATATTCCGTTTGAAGTTGGCAAGCTACATATGCAAAATATTGCTATGAACTTTGGGGATGGAGTACCTTTTTCTTTTTCCTTCGGCTTCTAAGATAAAAAAAATAAAAAAGTAAAGAAAGAAATAAAGAGTATACAAGTTCTCTAGGCAACTTGAAGTCACAGTAAATAGAAGTTTGGTATATGCATTTTTGACGGTAATGATGTTTGGCAGCCATCAGGCTGAACGCTTCACTCAGCTTTTGTTTAAAGATAAATAAGGTGAAATTACAATATAACATCAGCAAAAAATTTATTGCAATATGGTATATTCATTGCTTTATAGGTAACTTTTTTATAAGCTTTGGAGTATTACTTCTCAAAAATCATACTAAACTGCTTTACACGGCCAATATTTTGCCAAGTTTTTAACCAAACATTCTACAAAGCGCGATATTTCGCTGAGCAGACATTTCGCTGAAAAAACACTTTTTTCGAAATATATATACATAGATAGTCAATAAAATCCCGTATTTTAAAGTGAAAGTGAAAGACATAAGTTAAATTTTAATAATCTGTTTTTCTTTTGTTTATTATTACATTTTATTAAAATGAGCACGCCTTGGCGTTAGAGATAAAATGCGTTTTCGATTGATTTGTTCTCATTTTGACATAGTTTGCGGTGAGTATATCCCTGTGCAGCAGCAATCCCTATTTTCTCGTATCACCTTGCATATTTTTACCGATAAGAAAACCGAAATCTTGACAGAATCACCTACATAAATTAAAATAGAAAACCTTTCACCATTTAGGTGCCTAAGTTCACGTAAAGGCTTTGTATTTGTATCGACATATGTAAATGTATTTTGTCTTCCAATATCAACGACGCCCTAAGCCCCAATTTAAATTCGCAAAGAACAAAATGAGACATTATATGATATTAAGAGAAAAACATTTTTTAGCTTATTTAAGAGACTTTTGCACACCCATCAATTTTCCCAGCTACCACTTTAAATCCTTTAATTTCATACTGTAATTAATCAATATAAATGACACGTTAACATACACCTTCCATTTCGTATTTGATTTACTAACGTATTCTTAAAGTGGTTCTTTCGAAGCACCAATTTCGTTCCAGAACATTAGAGAATGTAAATAGTCATTCTTTGTGGGATTAAGTCTGAACAATATTTAACAATGTTCTTTAATAAGATATGTGTCGTTATTAAACCATGGCTTTCAAATATTTGTCCCGGCAAGCGTGTTTTTTTCAGGCACATATGCCATACAGAATGCAGGCATGCAAAATAATTAAACGTTATTTTTTTTTTTTTTTTTTTTTTTTGTATAGTATGCTTAATAGATAGAAGACAAAACTCTAAGTATGATAAATAGTGCGCTTCAGACACATTTATATATGAACATATAAATGCATATACATTTTATTTGTACTTTCTAACATCACAGACGTGAATTTAGGAAAAATCGATTTTTTACGAACCAGTTCTCCCCAGTTCGAAGTATTAACGAAAGCTTTTCCCGTAAAGCAGTTATTTTTACCCTTTCCTTCAATGGTTTCACTAAAAAGAACTTCAAGTTCCTAGAATATATAATAAAATCTGAATTTTTAAAATTTTCTTTTGCGGTTTGAACGCACAAATGCACAAATTAATTTTTTGGAAGAAATTCGTGCACCTTTTTCATTCTTGAATGATATACACACACTCAATAATTTTTTTCTTAAAGATTTATCAAAAAAACACGCCTACAAATTAACACATAAATTCTATATTTGCAACATTGCATTAAACATACTACTAACGACATTGTAAACTACGTAACAATATTTGAATAAACCACAATCAGTTATCAGCATATAAGTTGCACTCTTTAAAAAAGTATTACTTATGATAAGTGGTAAAGAAAACATTGATATAGAAAACAGGGGTTTTATCTTACATATTGTACGATAAAAAATTATTAATTAGAATTAGAAATGATTTATCACTTACACGTTAGTACTTTAAAATTCAAGTTCTCAATTGGTTGAAAAATACGACAATAATGACTTGCTCTGAGCTTTGGGAGTCATATCAAGGATAAAATTGAGAAATTTCAGGTGTCTAGGAGCTTATTTACAGGGATGGCAAAGCTCAACTGCTTACCCTATTAAAATGCGCGCAGCTGAATTAATGGAACAAAACATGCTCATTCAAACAATAATAATATAATAAATATTTCTTTATGATAATTTTTGAAAAATGAAAGCTTGAAGTTAACAAGCCCACTTTAATTCGCTTCTAACATTTTTAACATTTATTCATTTAATATGTTTGCTTACCTCTGGAATGGAACGCAGTCCTCAGTTACAGCTTCTTTTTGATTTCGTTGGAGGCTTTGTTTTCTGTGCTTTTCCAATATGAGTATATGAACTTTGATAAATACTTAACTAACGAACTTATATTAGCTTAAATTTGGAAATAATATACCGCATTTTGCATAATTTCGTTAACGACTTTCTTAAATTCATAAACACATCTTAAATTCATAGCTACATACATTAACATCTTTAAAATACATTTTTTGGTACTCGGCAATTCGAATAAAAAATAATATAATAATAAAAATGAAAATTTAATACACACCGTAACACATTCAGAAAGCCAAAGCACCCTGCAACAACAACACTTTAATTATATCAACACCGAATATTACAATGGATATACCACAAGAGATTTATTCATAACAAAACGTAAACATTAGAACCGATGAACCAAGTTTCTAATTTGACAAATTCGCAAAACAAGTCAATAATATATTGAGCACTCAATACCACTGTGAATAACCAGCTGAATGACCATCTTCTTCGATAACTTTCCAAGCCATGATACTTTAAATAACTGTGTTCTTTGACGTAACACCATTCCCGTCAGGGAACACATGGAACAATCTTGTGATGTTTTCATAGTGGTAATAATATCTAATATACATACATAAAAACATATAATGTAAAACATTTTGTTGACATTTTTAAATAAACTAAAAGTTGAGAATTTATGTATACCTAACCAAAATGTCTTTAATTTTTAATAAGTTGATCATTAAAGTTGAAATTGAAACGGCACAATCACGCGGTCGAACTCTGACATATTCTCCAGAATAGTAGAGCTACTATGTACTCGGAAGAGCTTTACACTATTATACATCTGATATTTTATGTATTTACGAAAAAGTTGTTTGTGAAAACAAATAATCCTGTGGCGCTTTAGGAGGTTTTGGTACGCGTTATATTTATTATTATCACACAACTTCCTCAGTTGACCAAAGCAAATCCACTCTTGATCCAAACTAATTTTAAGGCGGTTACAAATACATAAACACGTAGTTTAGAGTAAACATTGCAATTGAATAATATCATGCAAACTTAAACAAGGATTAACGGGTTTCTTAAATAGGTACTTGACAATTATATAAATTAACAGTGAAAGTTTGAAAATTCTACCCGAAACACAACAGTATAAAATATCGCAAATCAACGAAAGCCTGTTCCAATACGTCAAAAAAGAGGAGATGAAAAGTTTCCTAAATAAAACAAGAATGACGGTTTCATATATATACCCGAAACATAACAGCTGTTGGTTTTTATTAAGTCAATTAATGTGTATATAAATGCGTATGTGTGGTTTGAAACAAATTCTTTTTAGGCACCGGGGAACAGACTTTCGTGCCAGGAATAACCAATGTGGGACACCTGCTGGACTAGAAACCTCCTTTTTCGTGGAAAAACGAGCTAACACTTTGTCTACAGATGTATATGAGTGGTATGCAATTTACGTTTCTAATTTACTTACTTACCTACTTATCAGGCAGACGAACCATGAAGGGTCTGAGCCAGAGCAATTGCTGCCTTACATCGGTGACCGTCCTGGGCATGCTGCTTTCAGTCATCAACGCCAAGTATTCTTACATCCGCGATGACTTGGTCTCTGTACCGGAGGTTCGGTCTTCCTCTCCTGCTCGGATTCGAAGTCCCTCTTTGCTGGAGCGTTGTTATCCATTCGCTCGATGTGGCCGAGTCGGTGTAGTTGACGTTTGTGGTAGCAGTTTGCCTTCCAGAATACATCCACATACTTGTACAACTCGTAGAGTTCACGGCTGTCTCTTCTCCTCCATTCGCCCTCGCAGACGGGACCATATATCCGACGTAGAATTTTGCTTTCGAAGGCACCAAGAATCAGCTCTGCAGCCTTACTCAAAATCCAGTTTTCGGTTCCATAAAGCAGGACTTGCAGAATTGGGGTTTAGTAGTGCATTGTTTTGGTCCTTTGAGTCAGGAGTTTCGATCCCAGTTTTTTGACAGACCAAAGTAGCATCGGTTGCCAAGGACGATTTTACGTCGGCTCTTCACTACGATGTCATTCGTGGAGTTTACGTTTGCCCCGAAGGTATACCAATTCCTTTACTACCTCGATTGTAGTGTTTTGGCCTAGGTAGCGTGCGGAGGATCGTTGTTTGCTTGACAGCATATATTAGGTTTTGTCCTCGTTGACCTTTAGACCAACTTGTTTCACTTTCACGCCGCGTTGGGACCGCCCGATAATGTCGATGTCATCAGAACATCCCAACAGCTGGACTGACTTGTAAAAGATTATGTCCTCCGTGTTGACTTTTGCCCGCCGCACTATCTTCTCCAGTTCCAAATTAAAGAAATCACACGACAGCGCATCTTCTTGCCGAAATCCGTTTTTGCGTGGTGCGACACAACCGGATCAATTTTCCCGGGATCCCGAATTCAGCCATTGCTTGAAATAGCTCGTTGCGATGAAATCTGTCATATGCGGCTTCAAAAATCGATGAAAAGGTGGTGAGTATCGATTTGAAACTCGCTGGTCTTTTCCAGGATCTGCTTTAGTGTGAAGATTTGGTATATAGTCTATAGTGCGGTGCAGAACAGCTTTAGATGTTCACACAGTACGCTGGATAGGATCTTGTAGGCGACGTTGGGCAGGGACATACCTCTATAGTTCTTTCCGGGGGTAGGATCGGCTTTCTTGTGGATGGGGCACTGGAGCTGATATTCCAGTTATCGTGCCACCTTTCGTCTTCCCAAATTCGACATATAATCAGGTGCATGCTCTCTACCATTAAATTGACCCCAGCTTTGAAAAGTTCCTATGGTAAACCATCTGAGCCTGCGGCTTGGTGTTCTTCACCTTTTTAATGGCTGTACCGACTTCTTCAAAGCTAAGTGGGAGAACTATTTCGTTGACTGGAGTTGGGATTTCCTGGTTCCCTATAACTCTCTCCTGTTCAGGCCCGCTAAGCAGCTGCTAGAAGTGTTGCTTAAACACATCCACTATTCCCTGTGGGTCCGTAACTAGATTACCCTGACAATTTCAAAGAGCCTGGGTTCCTTTCCTAAGGCTTGTTTGTAAAAGGCCCGTATTTTTTGTTTGTCCCTAGTCTCTTCGATATCCTTGAGCTGGGAGGTTGCGAGATAGATTTTCTTCAGGCGTAGAAGCTTTTTCTCCTCCCGTCTTCTAGCCCGGTACTCCACTTGCGCTGCCCTTGTTTTCGATTGCAACGCCAAGGGTTTCTTGTCGAGGGTGGAATGTAGCCTAAGGTCGTTTCCGCTACCACTTTCATAGCCGTTCGACAATGCAACCACATCTCGTTGGCATTTGATGTAGGCATACCGGAGAGTCTTTCACTAAATTGCTCTTCTAGGCTCTGGCAATCTCGCAAAGTCTGTGATTCGTTATCTGTTGTCGTGTCTTGGAGGCTGTGCTTTCCCATTACTCCGCCAAAGATGATTTCCTTACTGACTTTAGCATTAAAGTCTCCTAGTACGATTTTGACATCTATCACCGTCTAAGAGGAGGTCGTAATTATCCTCTTTGATAGAGTCTTCTGCTTTGTCGGTAGGGGCGTGTGCACATATGAGGCTGATGTTGTAGAGTCTGCCTTGGATGCGGATCACAGCCAGGCTATCGTTTATCGGTTTAAAGACCTTCAACCTTAGCCGCTTTCCCACCACGAATCCGCATCCAAATATGTGCAATCTTTTGTGACAGCTGTAATATATGTCGCACTTTTTCTTTTTTATAATTCCTTGTCTTTATTTATCATATTTCCTGGAACGCAGTAATATCCGCTTTATACTGCATGAGGATATTTTCTAGAAGCGCACTCGGTAGGTTCGTCCGTTCATCCGAGGCTTCTTGTTCTTCCATAACAAATGCTTTTTTTTTCGTGGGTGGGTAGTTAGCCCCCCGCACAGCCGCTGGGGGAGCGTTGCATGCATTGGTTCACTCTACAAGAGGGCGTTGTGAGAGCTATCCAGTGTAACTTGGAGGCCGCGTGTCACCTATGTATCGACAAGGATCGTTGTTGGCATCCCACCAGGTTAAGAGCGATCAACAACTTTGCCCTGTGCGCATAAACCCTGCCCCTAAACGTCTCAAACTTAAAAATATAAATTTGACGGTAATTGTGCATTTTTCTGTGCATTCACTGTTCGACATTATTGGCTTTATCCGTGGCGTAACGATTTAACAACTAAGTAGCTCCAACTTGTTTTTTAAGACCGCATGGATAGAAGATCTGTTCCTAAAGTTAGTCAGGCTCGGCATTAATAAAACATTGCTATATATGATCTATGACATGGTGACAGGCAAAAAGTTTTTTTGTGAAAAATGGCAACGGAATTGCCACCACTGTGTTCCATGTAAAAAATGGGTTCCAACAATGGGCGGTGGGTTCGCCGATCTCACTCACTATATTCACTAGCGATCTTATAACTTCTATGCCTAACATAATAGCGCTTGCCGACGATCTACTCGCGTACAGATCAGGTCCGAAGGAAGAATAAATAAACGGTTTGTTGCAGAGTGACTTACGATTCAACGACTTTGCGACGACTGGAAGTTGAAAATCAACTACCAGAAATGTGAAACTATCCTTTTCAGACCCAAGCGCAAGTTCGGCATAGTCGATCCACTGGGACGGCCGTTGACCGTGAAAAATGTAGTAAGATATCTATGCATCTGGTTGGATATCTATAAGGTGATTTCCATGTAGATGTAGCTCTGACCAGGGCTAAGAATGCCTTCGCTATGGCAAGAGGACTGTTTTATAGCAGTCAACTTGACACCAGAGTGAAGATAATCTGCTACATGTCCCTCATCCGGCCAATCATGGTATATGGTTGCCCAGTGTGATTCAACGTGAGTCCTTCCCAGATGGAGAAGATGAGGGTGTTCGAGAGGCGGTGCCTTCGAGCCTGTCTTCGTTTATATCGAACATCAGAATCGGATTACATAAAATTCTACCCCAACGAGGTTCTCTACAACGAGGCAAACCTTATTAGGATATATTATTTTATTATTAAGATGATTTGGAGTCACACTATTCGTGCCATGGCTTTAACCCACAGTCTGATCTTTGGGGCTTTCTACCCAAATGCGTCTTAGCTGCTTCATTCCGTCTGAAACTTTCCTTTACTTGGATTCGAAAGGCCTGATGCAAGGCAGGGACGGCTGCCCTATCATCTCCCATGACGCACGCCGAACAGTAGAAAGGCAACTCCAATACGAGCCGGACATCGCTCGCAGCCACGAGGACCTCCACCTCTTTCGAGCTGCTGACAACACTCAAAGAGTAATAACTGTCTAAGAAAGCTTCTCAAAATTTAGCCGTTCGGAGTCGGCAAAAAACTGTAGTCCCTTCTACTCGTGAGAGAACAGTAGCGCGCACAACACGAGTAGTTGATGAGCAAGCTAGGCCCTGGTCCCCCTGTGGACTGTCGCGCCAATAATTAATTAATTACACCATAACCAGCTTTCGATGCCGCTAACTTCTTAAATCAAAAGACAGGATAGCTGATTCACTAAGGCCACTTCACATAGGTTAAGGTAGTTTTTAGATATTACAAAAACAAAAAAAAATAAAACAAAACAAAACAAAAAACAAAAAAAACGGGTGCACGCGTCCGTATAATGGTACGGGCATAGTTAAGAGTAATGTGACTAGTTAAGTACATATAAGCTTAGACGTAAGTTAAAGTTAGATAGTCTAATCATAGGTTTTAGTCTTAGTATTAAATAAACTTTAAGTAAGAACTTTACTGTCCATGTTTTTAAAGTTTTCTTGGAACAAATTAAAACAGGAATTGAGACAATTGAAAAATATACACAAATTGAAAACTAAAGTGGGCCGAAAGGTAGAAGTAAGAAATAATCCTAGGTTAGCTTCGAGTACTTATGAAAAGTCAGTAAGTTAGAATTAAAATCAAAGATTAGATAAGTAAGCCAGTTTAAGCATTTTTGTCTATCATTTAAGAAAATTATGATGAAGTAATAAAAAAATGCATCTAAAAACAAAAAAAAACTCGTTTTTTAAGTGCTTAAAGCCAGGGCATATAAATAGAGTATGATCTGGTGGAACGCCATGGAAGACTTCTTATTTTTCTTTGGTTGGTGCTATAGTCAGTTATGGACTGTCTCAGCAGTGGTGTATACGAGTATACGCTCTACATGGCCTTGCTATTTAAGCCTTAAATTTGGAAACGCTTGACGGTACGCTTTTCGCTGGTCAACATTGAATTTGCCGCTTTCACTTTGATGCAAACAGACGCCTCATTAATGGCTTATTATGCTCGTCAAATTAGGCCAATGGCATCGGAATTCGCTGACTTCTGGAAGATCGTGCCTCTGGTGTTGAAATGTTAGTTACGCACGATCTTCTGAAGAATGATGTTAAAGAAATAACATGAGCGTGCATCGCCGTGTTTAAAAACTGTTTTGACATTGAACGTCCCAGTGAGTTTCTTATCGACATTTGCGAGCAGCCAGTCATTCCGGTGCAACAGCTTCATTCAATTTCTCTCTCGATATTGCGGAATTATTGTCGGAATTATTGTCCATCATCTTCCAAATTAAGTAGAACATTCTGCTTTACATACTGGGCGTGGATCTGCCTTGTTGTCTTCTATGATCTCCTGGAGAGACCATACGATCGATGTCACAGCTATGACAAGATTGTTGTAGGAGACACATCCGGAAACGAACTGTGGCTGTTGATCTTTTCCTCGATTGATCACGTTGCGATCGACGTCAGACACTCCTCCAATACTCCCGATGTCCGAACCTTCCGAGGTGCCAACATCGACTCGGATAATCACTTTTTTATAGCCAGGGAAAGAACCCGGATATCAAAAGCAACGGAGTTGAAACAGGCCAATAGGGATTGACGTCGGAATTGTGTATCGCCACTGATCGCTGGGAATTTCGCCGACCGAATCTCCCCGTAATTCCTTTAGAGGAATGCTATGACAAGATTGTTGTAGGAGACACATCCGGAAACGAACTGTGGCTGTTGGACTTTGCCTCGATTGATCACGTTGCGATCGACGTCAGACACTCCTCCAATACTCGCGATATACGAACCTTCCGAGGTGCCAACATCGACTCGGATAATCACTTTTTTATAGCCAGGGAAAGAACCCGGATATCAAAAGCAACGGAGTTGAAACAGGCCAATAGGGATTGACGTCGGAATTGTGTATCGCCACTGATCGCTGGGAATTTCTCCGACCGCGTCGGAGTCGAACTATATAAGAAGACTGAAAACGTTATCAAGAAGCCATCAAGGAAGCCGGTACTAATGAGATGTGTTTCACGTCACCACAAAGCAGGCAAGAAAACTCATCTAAGCAAAACGCCTATAAGGCAACACTGCATCGAACAACGAGGGCTGTTCGTAAACTCTACGAACTGATGAAAAGGGAAGAACACCGGCTTCTCAGAAGAAAAAAAAAAGGAGCATGAGAAGCGCGCTGTTGAGGAAATGAAAAGGTGTAATGGCAGGAATCAAGTCCAAAAGTTTTACCTCAAGTCAAAACAGCTATTCGGAGTATACAAAATTCTGACCGAAGCACTTGTAGTAGAGTCGCAGTCTGTATTGAGAATCTGTATACCTGCAAACTTCTAAGCAACGATGACGGCCCAAATTCCGATGTTAGGCAGAATGTTCTGCCCAATTTGGACGATTGTAGACAAGAATTCAGTTCTCCCGTTTTAACGAAGTCAAGATAGCAATATAGAAACTGATATCAAACCAGCTGAAGCGAACGGACTATACGCAGAACTATTTACCAGGTATGAAGCGAGCGTCAAGATACAAATGTCTCGATAGAGCACATTTGTTGTGAACGAGCCCTTATATTTTTTTCGTTTGTTTGCTATGACATATTTGAAAAATATGTAGTACACATCAAGTCATTGAACAAACAACATCATATTTTTTCATCGTGTTAAAAATGCCGAATTTTGTACCAGAAAGTGATGATTTGCGGAGAGCATAAATTTTTTGTTTTCATTTGAAGAAAAGTGCTGCAGAGTCGCATCGAATGCTTGTTGAGGCATATGTTGATCATGCTCCAACAGAAGCAACATTCAAAAGATGGTTTTAACGGCTCAGATATAATGATTTTGATGTGAGAAATGAAGAACGTGGAAGACCACCAAAAAAGTTTGAAGACGCCGAATTGCAAACGATATTGGATGGAGATGACACTTTGAGTCGAAAGCAAATGGCGGCAATGTTAAATGTTGCACAACAAACAATTTCTGACCGTTAAAAAGCTATAGAAAAGATCCAAAAAATTGGGAAATGGGTATCACATGAATTGCATGAAAGACAGATGGAAAACCGAAAAAACAGTTGTGAAATTTTGCTTCAAAGACACGAAAGAAAATCAGTTTTGCTTCGGATTGTTACTGGCGATGAAAAATGGATTTATTTTAAGAATCCTAAACGGAAAAAATCATGGGTTAATCTGGGACAACCATCAACACCAACTGCAAAACCAGATCAATTCTGTAAGACGACAATGCTGTGTGTTTGGTGGGACCAGAAAGGTGTGTTGTACGACGAGCTCATAAAAAATGGAGGAACCGTTAATACTGATCGCTACCGACAACAAATTATCAATTTGAACCATGCATTGATCGAGAAACGACTAGAATGGGCCAGAGGACACGGCAAGGTGATTTTGCTCCATGACAATGCACGTGCACACAAAGCAAAACCGGTTCAGGAAACAATCAAAACACTTGGCTGGGAGCAGCTATTATTCAGACTTATTCGTATTCACCAGACTTGGCTCCTTTCGACTACCATTTGCTTTCATCGATGGGACACGCATTGGCTGAGAACCACTTTGATTCCTACGAGGAGGTCGAAAATTGGGTGTCTGATTGGTTTGCTTTAAAAGACGAACAATTTTATTGGCGTGGTATTCACAAATTGCCAGAAAAGTGGTCAAAATGTGTAGAACACAAGGACCAATACTTTGAATAAAATGGTTTTACTTTCCCGTTCATAATAAGTGTTTTATTTCAAAAAAAAATTTCATACCAGTATACCGAGTAAAGCAGCTGCAAAAGATTTTGTTGGGCGCATGAAACTGTTTGTCCACAACATGATAGGTCGCTATCAGTGTGATTTTAGGCCAGGGAATTCCACAATAGACCAGATCTTCACTTTACGGCAGATTGTGGAAAAGACCCAAGAAATACAGATCATTACTCCTATTATCAAGCGAATCTCTCTTGCCAATCGCTGTGTCTTCAAGCTCAAGGGGCAATTAAGTAATAAATACCTCTTTCGAATGACTAAGCTTGGTGAATATAACAGCCCTCTAATCCCAGCCCAACATTATGGTGCGTACACCAGGATTTTACTAAAAGCGGAAGTGGAAGCCCTAAGTCTTTCGATAGGAAAGTTTTGCGTGCTATTTATGGTCATGTTTGGTTGATGTTATCTGGAAGAAAAGATTTAACAACGAATTCTGTGGGCTGTATAGCGACATGCGCCTTCGGCTACAACGCCTTAGATGGCTTGAACATGTTGAGCGTATGAATACCACTGCTCCGGCGGGACAAGCCTTCGAATCTGAGAAATTTTGACAATGTAACAGAGGCCGGCCTAGGCTAAGGTGGCGCGAGGTAGCGAGAGTTAGGTCGTCATCACCATTTAGAAGTCTTCAGAAATGATTCTTCTAGATTTTCAGCACGGATTGCAACTCTATTACTAATTGTCCATTTTGGTCCCGGCAATCTTCCGTTGGAACCCTTACCTTTCCATCTCTTTGACTGCGCCTTCATATGCTGTAGGTTTTCTTTTTGAGAAGCCGGTTTTCTACCGTTCATCTTCGTTCGAAGAGCTCATGAACTACTGTTTGTCTGCATGTCTTGATTTTCAACTAACGTCAGGCTTCATTAGTCAATTGAATTTACAAAAAATCCTAAATTGAAAATTCTACCAAGTGTAAAAGGGTTTTAAGGCATCATAGCAAATTTAATCCGTGCTGAATTATGTCAAACTTTATGTTTCATTATTTAATGCAAATCTAATGCAAACTGCTTTTCAAATAAAATTTTCCTGTACTAGCTTGCCTGCTCATGGGTTCATCAAGGGCAGTTTCAAGTATGACGTCTTGATAAAGTTTTCTTTCTTCTTCTATTGTTAGTACTAGTAGCGCAAGACTCTGAGCGATTTTGAAGAAGACTCAGTCAAGGAGTTCCAAGCGATCAGTTGTGATTATAGCTTTCCGACATCAAATCGTATTGGTCTGTTCCGACTCCATTGCTCTTCGGATATAAATGGTCGTAGCTTGGCTACAGCAAGAAAACCATCCGAGTCGATACTGGCACCTCGGAAGGTTGGGACATTGGGAGTACTGGAGAAGTGTTCGACGTTGTTTGCAACGTGATCAGTCTGATTGACGAATGATAGATTGAGGGACTACCAAAATCTTTTATAGGTGCTGAGGGGTGTGAGCCGCGCTATACCATAAGAGAGGTTCCGCACTAAAGTGAATATCAACAGCCTAAGTCGGTTTTGGATGTAATGTCGTGCAGGCTGAGTTTGATGGTGATTCCAAAATTATGTCCTCCTTGCCCAGCTGAGTGTTGCAATCTCCTACAAGGATCCTGGTGTCATAGCTAGAATGTCTATCACATGTTCTTTCTAGGCGACTATAGAAGTGATACTTGAAGTTATCATCCTTTGACCTTGTCATCCTTTTACCTGATCTGCACCCATCAGGCTGATATTCCTTAATTTAGCCATTATGCGGATTTCTATGATGTTTTTATTTTCCGAGTCGTATATTAAGACTTCTTGCTTGAGTTTGCCTCGAACAACAAATTTGCATCCGAATAATCACAGTCTGTCTACCCCATTGCACTTCCTGAATGGCGGTGATGTCTGATTCGTAGCAGTCCGCAAGTTTTCCAGTTGCACCTGGTCTGCTAAGGGATTTAACATTCTACGTGTAAAACCGAAAATCGTTGTCCTTTAAAATTTGCCTGTGTCGTCTACAGATTATCGTTTCTTGACTGAAGCATGATGTTGTCTTTAAACTGGAATTTGGCCTCCTAACAAGGAGGTTTCCCTAACGCACAACTAACAGACTGGCAGGCCAGCACCTGGACCCTCGGGGAGAGGAGTTTGCTGCATACATTGGTTCACCACACGACGGGTGTTGTGATGGCTATCCAGGGAGCAGAGCGGAGATAGTGTTAGCAGTTTATGAAAAGTTGACTTCTGCACTAGCGAGGATATTGTTGGCAGCTAAACTTTGTTGAGCGTGATCAACGATGTTGCCTCGTGTGCAAGATATCTGCCATGGCAGATATTACAACTTCTTATGCCGAGTCAACTCTATCAGCAGAGTATAATTTGTTAAAACATCATTAGTTGTTACTCTAGATTCTACAGCATTTACAAAAGCATCAACTAAATCATAGCCTGATTACCGTCGACGACGTTGACTGTTATCAGCGATAATGATTCTTATATCAACTGCAATTGTAAACATAAGGAGAGGGGTTGGTTTGTCTATTCCAAATACGCATTGCTGTTCCACTATAAAGCTTATGTAACTCCGTGGTCCGTTCGACATCGATGTAGATTTCTACTTCTTTATGCTAATGGTCAATACATCTTACAAATGCTTTTTCGTCTGGACGTACTAAAACTTACCAACTCAACATCAAATGACGTACCCTTGAATGGAACACAATTGAAAGGACCTCTCATACAGGAATTGCTTGTTCCGGTTATTCTGAGATTTCATCGATTGTCAATTTCTCTTTTGGCGGATAATCCAAATCCAAAAACATGTTTCGCCATGTTTGAATCCTTGAATGTCACCAGTGCTCGCACCAGATTCTATGGCTTATCAAGTATGGGGATGACTGAGCATGCGGTTGATTTAGCGCATGACGTCGTAAATGACAATCCAACGGTTAAATGGCAATCCATCGATTAAATGGCATGAAACGCATTGGAACCCAACATTCGACGAACTGTTCTTCTAAATCAATATTGGGGTAGCAGTAAATTCTATCAAGCAACAATGAGCAATGTGGTGAGCTTATATGACTCTATAAAAATTCTGGCACCAATTTCAACTGTGGCAAAGATATTTATATAAAAGATATGGATTGCAATCCAACCCTGAAAATCCTAATAACAAATACACCTATCCTACCAATAAATACGAAAATACACAATACCATTTTTACACACACATGCAATCATACTCGAACTAGCATTTATACAAATTTTAAAATTTCTTTTCATTTCTTTACATTTAACTGTTGAAAATGAAAATCAGGATCACTTGTGTTTCTTGCGTGCGAGTAAGTAAGTCAACTATTTTGTCATAAATTTAATTATAATAAAATGGAGTGAAGTTAAAAATAATGTCCTGTCTTCTTGAACTCGGGTGAGTGTTTTTCTAAAATCTGGTGCCGAAACCAAGGAATCAACGAAACTGTAAGCGAGACTAAACGCAGAACGAGTATACGTGTCGTTAATTTATTAAATGGATTTGTCTACTCGCGCATCATACCGCGGTCAAGTGACCAAATTGGTTAATAGCTCGACTGAATATTTAACATCGGATATTTCAAAGATGTAAAAATATGGACAGCCTTGATGAAATTGAAGAAGAGCTCGGGGTTTCATTTGATCGTTTAACGGCTGCGCACATGTGCTTACGGAAATCAAATGAGGAGGTAATTTCATCCATAAAAGAGATCGACATGGCGAAGGATGGCGACTTGATGGCAGAGTACGAAGATAAAGCAAACGCAACTATTACGCGCTTAAAACATCGTTTAACTTAACTTCGGCAGCATCAAGTCCAAGTCAATAGCCGAAACTGTCAATGAGACTGAAATTATCCCAAATAACATTACGACAGAAATCCCATCAAATCGCTTTTCTTCACAATTTTTCATACCTTTTTCTATACATTTTTATTTCAAATTCATAACAAACTTACGTACTAGACAAAAATTTATTTATATACTTATCGACTTCATTATCATTATGTCTACTTTTTATTATTAAGAAAAATTTAAAAAAAAAACTTAACACCAGAACGATTTTTTTATTCAAAACTTATTAGCTTATTAGCTTATTTGCTTTTGTTTTTATTTTTTTCATTTTTATATGTACAACTTTCAACTATCTTACACTAAGTCTGTAAGTCGGCCATAGGTAGCTGGATCACATCCGCGGCAAGACCGACTACACCCTTGAAGGAGATCTGTACTACCCATTCTACCCCGGGTCTAATAGGTTCGAAAAGGGAGTAAGCTCTTTCAGTCACCAAAACTTTCGATGTTGTAGCGCAACATCTCTCTTATCCCGACTCGGCATCGCCATACCAAAGCGAAGGAGACCTTCCTCAGCTCGTTGTGTAACGGAACGTTCGTAGTCGCCCATCCACAGTTGAAAGGGCGATGTGAAAGAGGAGCGGTACTGCATTTATTTCTTGTATGCCTATCAAAATTATATATGCTTCTGGTTTGACATACTCTTTCGTGGTACTATGGATTAGTGTAGTAAGCCCCAGAGATTAAGTTATTAACCGAGTTCATTGCTCTCGCTGTGTGACCTCGAATCAACTTCACCAGGAAATTATCCACTCGTATCAGGTTCACCCTGTTGTAGTAGTTGGAGTAGAATTTTATGTACTGGGACTCTGGTGTTCTGTAGAGACGAAGGCAAGCTTTAAGACGAGCCCTCTCAAACACCAGAAACTTTTCCATCAAGCTTGCACTCACGTTGAACCACACGGGACAGTCATAGGTGAGCATTGGCCGTATGAGGGCCAGGTAGCAGATTACCTTCACCCTCGCATCGATTTGGCTGTTGTAAAACAGTCTCTTTGCAAGGGTAAAAGCGCCTCGGGTTTTGGCCAGAGCAGCATCTATATGTTTGTTGAAATATAGATACTGATCTAGCCAGATCCCCAGGTATCTGACTGCAGTCCTTTACTCCAGTGGTTGCCCGTGTAGTCCAACAATTGAGAATGGATCCGCCAAAGCCTTATACAACGGCGTTCTGAAGAGAATAGTTTCCGACTTCTGAAAGTTGATATTCAACATCCAGTCATCGCAATCCCTCATGAATGAGTCGAAGTCACTCTGCGGTAGCGTGGTGATGTCCTCGATTTTTTTGACTGATCTGTACACGATCATGTCGTCGTTGCGTGAGGAAGAGAACTTATTAGATCGCTCCAGAAAATGTTGGACAAGATCGGCATATTAAGGGCACCCTCTTGAAGAATATTTTTTACTTCAAAAATACCTCTAGAGATCACAGTTGACTACGAACCGCCTACCGGTAAGCATGTTATACAGTAGGTTCAGCAGTGGTCCACCAATGTCTAGCCGATTGAGCTTGAAGAAAAGTCCTTGTAACCATACGGTGTCGAAGGCCTTCTCCAGGTCAATCAAGCAGGCCCCCGTACATTGTTTCTGGCTCTTATACCATTGGATATCCGACACCAGAAACGCAGTTTTCCAATGCAACGGATTAGGCAGACGAACCATGAAGGGTCTGAGCCAGAGCAATTGCTGCCGTCCATCGGTGACGGTCCTGGGTACGCTGCTTCCAGTCATCAACGCCAAGGAGTCTTACATCAATCCACATGACAGACCATTGACCTTTAGACCAATTCGTTTCACTTTCCTCAATTGCCGTGAAAGCTTCCACTACGCCGCGTTGGGACCGCCCGATAATGTCGATGTCATCAGCGCATCCCAACAGCTGGACTGACTTGTAAAAGATTATGCCTTCCGTGTTGACTTTTGCCCGCCGCACTATCTTCTCCAGTTCCAAATTGAAGAAATCACACGACAGCGCATCTCCTTGTCAAAATCTCACACACAACCGGATCAATTTTCCCGGGATCCCGAATTCAGCCATTGCTTGGAATAGCTCGTTGCGATGAATTATGTCATATGCGGCTTAAAACACCGATGAATAGATGGTGAGTATCGATTTGAAACTCGCTGGTCTTCTCCAGGATCTACTTTAGTGTGAAGATTTGGTCTATAGTCTATAGTGCGGTGCAGAACAGCTTTAGATGTTCACACAGTACGCTGGATAGGATCTTGTAGGCAACGTTGAGCAGGGATATACCTCTATAGTTCTTGCAGGTGGTAGGATCGCCTTTCTTGTGGATGGGGCATAAAGAGCTGATATTCCAGTTATCGGGCAAGCTTTCGTCTTCCCAAATTCGGCAAATGATCTGGTGCATGCTCCCTACCATTAAATTGCCCCCAGCTTTGAAAAGTTCCGATGGTAAGCTATCTGAGCCTGCGGCTTGGTGTTCTTCAGCCTTTTAATGGCTGTACCGACTTCTTCAAAGCTAAGTGGGAGAACTATTTCGTTGACTGGAGTTGGGATTTCCTGGTTCCCTATAACTCTCTCCTGTTCAGGCCCGCTAAGCAGCTGCTAGAAGTGTTGCTTAAACACATCCACTATTCCCTGTGGGTCCGTAACTAGATTACCCTGACAATTTCAAAGAGCCTGGGTTCCTTTCCTAAGGCTTGTTTGTAAAAGGCCCGTATTTTTTGTTTGTCCCTAGTCTCTTCGATATCCTTGAGCTGGGAGGTTGCGAGATAGATTTTCTTCAGGCGTAGAAGCTTTTTCTCCTCCCGTCTTCTAGCCCGGTACTCCACTTGCGCTGCCCTTGTTTTCGATTGCAACGCCAAGGGTTTCTTGTCGAGGGTGGAATGTAGCCTAAGGTCGTTTCCGCTACCACTTTCATAGCCGTTCGACAATGCAACCACATCTCGTTGGCATTTGATGTAGGCATACCGGAGAGTCTTTCACTAAATTGCTCTTCTAGGCTCTGGCAATCTCGCAAAGTCTGTGATTCGTTATCTGTTGTCGTGTCTTGGAGGCTGTGCTTTCCCATTACTCCGCCAAAGATGATTTCCTTACTGACTTTAGCATTAAAGTCTCCTAGTACGATTTTGACATCTATCACCGTCTAAGAGGAGGTCGTAATTATCCTCTTTGATAGAGTCTTCTGCTTTGTCGGTAGGGGCGTGTGCACATATGAGGCTGATGTTGTAGAGTCTGCCTTGGATGCGGATCACAGCCAGGCTATCGTTTATCGGTTTAAAGACCTTCAACCTTAGCCGCTTTCCCACCACGAATCCGCATCCAAATATGTGCAATCTTTTGTGACAGCTGTAATATATGTCGCACTTTTTCTTTTTTATAATTCCTTGTCTTTATTTATCATATTTCCTGGAACGCAGTAATATCCGCTTTATACTGCATGAGGATATTTTCTAGAAGCGCACTCGGTAGGTTCGTCCGTTCATCCGAGGCTTCTTGTTCTTCCATAACAAATGCTTTTTTTTTCGTGGGTGGGTAGTTAGCCCCCCGCACAGCCGCTGGGGGAGCGTTGCATGCATTGGTTCACTCTACAAGAGGGCGTTGTGAGAGCTATCCAGTGTAACTTGGAGGCCGCGTGTCACCTATGTATCGACAAGGATCGTTGTTGGCATCCCACCAGGTTAAGAGCGATCAACAACTTTGCCCTGTGCGCATAAACCCTGCCCCTAAACGTCTCAAACTTAAAAATATAAATTTGACGGTAATTGTGCATTTTTCTGTGCATTCACTGTTCGACATTATTGGCTTTATCCGTGGCGTAACGATTTAACAACTAAGTAGCTCCAACTTGTTTTTTAAGACCGCATGGATAGAAGATCTGTTCCTAAAGTTAGTCAGGCTCGGCATTAATAAAACATTGCTATATATGATCTATGACATGGTGACAGGCAAAAAGTTTTTTTGTGAAAAATGGCAACGGAATTGCCACCACTGTGTTCCATGTAAAAAATGGGTTCCAACAATGGGCGGTGGGTTCGCCGATCTCACTCACTATATTCACTAGCGATCTTATAACTTCTATGCCTAACATAATAGCGCTTGCCGACGATCTACTCGCGTACAGATCAGGTCCGAAGGAAGAATAAATAAACGGTTTGTTGCAGAGTGACTTACGATTCAACGACTTTGCGACGACTGGAAGTTGAAAATCAACTACCAGAAATGTGAAACTATCCTTTTCAGACCCAAGCGCAAGTTCGGCATAGTCGATCCACTGGGACGGCCGTTGACCGTGAAAAATGTAGTAAGATATCTATGCATCTGGTTGGATATCTATAAGGTGATTTCCATGTAGATGTAGCTCTGACCAGGGCTAAGAATGCCTTCGCTATGGCAAGAGGACTGTTTTATAGCAGTCAACTTGACACCAGAGTGAAGATAATCTGCTACATGTCCCTCATCCGGCCAATCATGGTATATGGTTGCCCAGTGTGATTCAACGTGAGTCCTTCCCAGATGGAGAAGATGAGGGTGTTCGAGAGGCGGTGCCTTCGAGCCTGTCTTCGTTTATATCGAACATCAGAATCGGATTACATAAAATTCTACCCCAACGAGGTTCTCTACAACGAGGCAAACCTTATTAGGATATATTATTTTATTATTAAGATGATTTGGAGTCACACTATTCGTGCCATGGCTTTAACCCACAGTCTGATCTTTGGGGCTTTCTACCCAAATGCGTCTTAGCTGCTTCATTCCGTCTGAAACTTTCCTTTACTTGGATTCGAAAGGCCTGATGCAAGGCAGGGACGGCTGCCCTATCATCTCCCATGACGCACGCCGAACAGTAGAAAGGCAACTCCAATACGAGCCGGACATCGCTCGCAGCCACGAGGACCTCCACCTCTTTCGAGCTGCTGACAACACTCAAAGAGTAATAACTGTCTAAGAAAGCTTCTCAAAATTTAGCCGTTCGGAGTCGGCAAAAAACTGTAGTCCCTTCTACTCGTGAGAGAACAGTAGCGCGCACAACACGAGTAGTTGATGAGCAAGCTAGGCCCTGGTCCCCCTGTGGACTGTCGCGCCAATAATTAATTAATTACACCATAACCAGCTTTCGATGCCGCTAACTTCTTAAATCAAAAGACAGGATAGCTGATTCACTAAGGCCACTTCACATAGGTTAAGGTAGTTTTTAGATATTACAAAAACAAAAAAAAATAAAACAAAACAAAACAAAAAACAAAAAAAACGGGTGCACGCGTCCGTATAATGGTACGGGCATAGTTAAGAGTAATGTGACTAGTTAAGTACATATAAGCTTAGACGTAAGTTAAAGTTAGATAGTCTAATCATAGGTTTTAGTCTTAGTATTAAATAAACTTTAAGTAAGAACTTTACTGTCCATGTTTTTAAAGTTTTCTTGGAACAAATTAAAACAGGAATTGAGACAATTGAAAAATATACACAAATTGAAAACTAAAGTGGGCCGAAAGGTAGAAGTAAGAAATAATCCTAGGTTAGCTTCGAGTACTTATGAAAAGTCAGTAAGTTAGAATTAAAATCAAAGATTAGATAAGTAAGCCAGTTTAAGCATTTTTGTCTATCATTTAAGAAAATTATGATGAAGTAATAAAAAAATGCATCTAAAAACAAAAAAAAACTCGTTTTTTAAGTGCTTAAAGCCAGGGCATATAAATAGAGTATGATCTGGTGGAACGCCATGGAAGACTTCTTATTTTTCTTTGGTTGGTGCTATAGTCAGTTATGGACTGTCTCAGCAGTGGTGTATACGAGTATACGCTCTACATGGCCTTGCTATTTAAGCCTTAAATTTGGAAACGCTTGACGGTACGCTTTTCGCTGGTCAACATTGAATTTGCCGCTTTCACTTTGATGCAAACAGACGCCTCATTAATGGCTTATTATGCTCGTCAAATTAGGCCAATGGCATCGGAATTCGCTGACTTCTGGAAGATCGTGCCTCTGGTGTTGAAATGTTAGTTACGCACGATCTTCTGAAGAATGATGTTAAAGAAATAACATGAGCGTGCATCGCCGTGTTTAAAAACTGTTTTGACATTGAACGTCCCAGTGAGTTTCTTATCGACATTTGCGAGCAGCCAGTCATTCCGGTGCAACAGCTTCATTCAATTTCTCTCTCGATATTGCGGAATTATTGTCGGAATTATTGTCCATCATCTTCCAAATTAAGTAGAACATTCTGCTTTACATACTGGGCGTGGATCTGCCTTGTTGTCTTCTATGATCTCCTGGAGAGACCATACGATCGATGTCACAGCTATGACAAGATTGTTGTAGGAGACACATCCGGAAACGAACTGTGGCTGTTGATCTTTTCCTCGATTGATCACGTTGCGATCGACGTCAGACACTCCTCCAATACTCCCGATGTCCGAACCTTCCGAGGTGCCAACATCGACTCGGATAATCACTTTTTTATAGCCAGGGAAAGAACCCGGATATCAAAAGCAACGGAGTTGAAACAGGCCAATAGGGATTGACGTCGGAATTGTGTATCGCCACTGATCGCTGGGAATTTCGCCGACCGAATCTCCCCGTAATTCCTTTAGAGGAATGCTATGACAAGATTGTTGTAGGAGACACATCCGGAAACGAACTGTGGCTGTTGGACTTTGCCTCGATTGATCACGTTGCGATCGACGTCAGACACTCCTCCAATACTCGCGATATACGAACCTTCCGAGGTGCCAACATCGACTCGGATAATCACTTTTTTATAGCCAGGGAAAGAACCCGGATATCAAAAGCAACGGAGTTGAAACAGGCCAATAGGGATTGACGTCGGAATTGTGTATCGCCACTGATCGCTGGGAATTTCTCCGACCGCGTCGGAGTCGAACTATATAAGAAGACTGAAAACGTTATCAAGAAGCCATCAAGGAAGCCGGTACTAATGAGATGTGTTTCACGTCACCACAAAGCAGGCAAGAAAACTCATCTAAGCAAAACGCCTATAAGGCAACACTGCATCGAACAACGAGGGCTGTTCGTAAACTCTACGAACTGATGAAAAGGGAAGAACACCGGCTTCTCAGAAGAAAAAAAAAAGGAGCATGAGAAGCGCGCTGTTGAGGAAATGAAAAGGTGTAATGGCAGGAATCAAGTCCAAAAGTTTTACCTCAAGTCAAAACAGCTATTCGGAGTATACAAAATTCTGACCGAAGCACTTGTAGTAGAGTCGCAGTCTGTATTGAGAATCTGTATACCTGCAAACTTCTAAGCAACGATGACGGCCCAAATTCCGATGTTAGGCAGAATGTTCTGCCCAATTTGGACGATTGTAGACAAGAATTCAGTTCTCCCGTTTTAACGAAGTCAAGATAGCAATATAGAAACTGATATCAAACCAGCTGAAGCGAACGGACTATACGCAGAACTATTTACCAGGTATGAAGCGAGCGTCAAGATACAAATGTCTCGATAGAGCACATTTGTTGTGAACGAGCCCTTATATTTTTTTCGTTTGTTTGCTATGACATATTTGAAAAATATGTAGTACACATCAAGTCATTGAACAAACAACATCATATTTTTTCATCGTGTTAAAAATGCCGAATTTTGTACCAGAAAGTGATGATTTGCGGAGAGCATAAATTTTTTGTTTTCATTTGAAGAAAAGTGCTGCAGAGTCGCATCGAATGCTTGTTGAGGCATATGTTGATCATGCTCCAACAGAAGCAACATTCAAAAGATGGTTTTAACGGCTCAGATATAATGATTTTGATGTGAGAAATGAAGAACGTGGAAGACCACCAAAAAAGTTTGAAGACGCCGAATTGCAAACGATATTGGATGGAGATGACACTTTGAGTCGAAAGCAAATGGCGGCAATGTTAAATGTTGCACAACAAACAATTTCTGACCGTTAAAAAGCTATAGAAAAGATCCAAAAAATTGGGAAATGGGTATCACATGAATTGCATGAAAGACAGATGGAAAACCGAAAAAACAGTTGTGAAATTTTGCTTCAAAGACACGAAAGAAAATCAGTTTTGCTTCGGATTGTTACTGGCGATGAAAAATGGATTTATTTTAAGAATCCTAAACGGAAAAAATCATGGGTTAATCTGGGACAACCATCAACACCAACTGCAAAACCAGATCAATTCTGTAAGACGACAATGCTGTGTGTTTGGTGGGACCAGAAAGGTGTGTTGTACGACGAGCTCATAAAAAATGGAGGAACCGTTAATACTGATCGCTACCGACAACAAATTATCAATTTGAACCATGCATTGATCGAGAAACGACTAGAATGGGCCAGAGGACACGGCAAGGTGATTTTGCTCCATGACAATGCACGTGCACACAAAGCAAAACCGGTTCAGGAAACAATCAAAACACTTGGCTGGGAGCAGCTATTATTCAGACTTATTCGTATTCACCAGACTTGGCTCCTTTCGACTACCATTTGCTTTCATCGATGGGACACGCATTGGCTGAGAACCACTTTGATTCCTACGAGGAGGTCGAAAATTGGGTGTCTGATTGGTTTGCTTTAAAAGACGAACAATTTTATTGGCGTGGTATTCACAAATTGCCAGAAAAGTGGTCAAAATGTGTAGAACACAAGGACCAATACTTTGAATAAAATGGTTTTACTTTCCCGTTCATAATAAGTGTTTTATTTCAAAAAAAAATTTCATACCAGTATACCGAGTAAAGCAGCTGCAAAAGATTTTGTTGGGCGCATGAAACTGTTTGTCCACAACATGATAGGTCGCTATCAGTGTGATTTTAGGCCAGGGAATTCCACAATAGACCAGATCTTCACTTTACGGCAGATTGTGGAAAAGACCCAAGAAATACAGATCATTACTCCTATTATCAAGCGAATCTCTCTTGCCAATCGCTGTGTCTTCAAGCTCAAGGGGCAATTAAGTAATAAATACCTCTTTCGAATGACTAAGCTTGGTGAATATAACAGCCCTCTAATCCCAGCCCAACATTATGGTGCGTACACCAGGATTTTACTAAAAGCGGAAGTGGAAGCCCTAAGTCTTTCGATAGGAAAGTTTTGCGTGCTATTTATGGTCATGTTTGGTTGATGTTATCTGGAAGAAAAGATTTAACAACGAATTCTGTGGGCTGTATAGCGACATGCGCCTTCGGCTACAACGCCTTAGATGGCTTGAACATGTTGAGCGTATGAATACCACTGCTCCGGCGGGACAAGCCTTCGAATCTGAGAAATTTTGACAATGTAACAGAGGCCGGCCTAGGCTAAGGTGGCGCGAGGTAGCGAGAGTTAGGTCGTCATCACCATTTAGAAGTCTTCAGAAATGATTCTTCTAGATTTTCAGCACGGATTGCAACTCTATTACTAATTGTCCATTTTGGTCCCGGCAATCTTCCGTTGGAACCCTTACCTTTCCATCTCTTTGACTGCGCCTTCATATGCTGTAGGTTTTCTTTTTGAGAAGCCGGTTTTCTACCGTTCATCTTCGTTCGAAGAGCTCATGAACTACTGTTTGTCTGCATGTCTTGATTTTCAACTAACGTCAGGCTTCATTAGTCAATTGAATTTACAAAAAATCCTAAATTGAAAATTCTACCAAGTGTAAAAGGGTTTTAAGGCATCATAGCAAATTTAATCCGTGCTGAATTATGTCAAACTTTATGTTTCATTATTTAATGCAAATCTAATGCAAACTGCTTTTCAAATAAAATTTTCCTGTACTAGCTTGCCTGCTCATGGGTTCATCAAGGGCAGTTTCAAGTATGACGTCTTGATAAAGTTTTCTTTCTTCTTCTATTGTTAGTACTAGTAGCGCAAGACTCTGAGCGATTTTGAAGAAGACTCAGTCAAGGAGTTCCAAGCGATCAGTTGTGATTATAGCTTTCCGACATCAAATCGTATTGGTCTGTTCCGACTCCATTGCTCTTCGGATATAAATGGTCGTAGCTTGGCTACAGCAAGAAAACCATCCGAGTCGATACTGGCACCTCGGAAGGTTGGGACATTGGGAGTACTGGAGAAGTGTTCGACGTTGTTTGCAACGTGATCAGTCTGATTGACGAATGATAGATTGAGGGACTACCAAAATCTTTTATAGGTGCTGAGGGGTGTGAGCCGCGCTATACCATAAGAGAGGTTCCGCACTAAAGTGAATATCAACAGCCTAAGTCGGTTTTGGATGTAATGTCGTGCAGGCTGAGTTTGATGGTGATTCCAAAATTATGTCCTCCTTGCCCAGCTGAGTGTTGCAATCTCCTACAAGGATCCTGGTGTCATAGCTAGAATGTCTATCACATGTTCTTTCTAGGCGACTATAGAAGTGATACTTGAAGTTATCATCCTTTGACCTTGTCATCCTTTTACCTGATCTGCACCCATCAGGCTGATATTCCTTAATTTAGCCATTATGCGGATTTCTATGATGTTTTTATTTTCCGAGTCGTATATTAAGACTTCTTGCTTGAGTTTGCCTCGAACAACAAATTTGCATCCGAATAATCACAGTCTGTCTACCCCATTGCACTTCCTGAATGGCGGTGATGTCTGATTCGTAGCAGTCCGCAAGTTTTCCAGTTGCACCTGGTCTGCTAAGGGATTTAACATTCTACGTGTAAAACCGAAAATCGTTGTCCTTTAAAATTTGCCTGTGTCGTCTACAGATTATCGTTTCTTGACTGAAGCATGATGTTGTCTTTAAACTGGAATTTGGCCTCCTAACAAGGAGGTTTCCCTAACGCACAACTAACAGACTGGCAGGCCAGCACCTGGACCCTCGGGGAGAGGAGTTTGCTGCATACATTGGTTCACCACACGACGGGTGTTGTGATGGCTATCCAGGGAGCAGAGCGGAGATAGTGTTAGCAGTTTATGAAAAGTTGACTTCTGCACTAGCGAGGATATTGTTGGCAGCTAAACTTTGTTGAGCGTGATCAACGATGTTGCCTCGTGTGCAAGATATCTGCCATGGCAGATATTACAACTTCTTATGCCGAGTCAACTCTATCAGCAGAGTATAATTTGTTAAAACATCATTAGTTGTTACTCTAGATTCTACAGCATTTACAAAAGCATCAACTAAATCATAGCCTGATTACCGTCGACGACGTTGACTGTTATCAGCGATAATGATTCTTATATCAACTGCAATTGTAAACATAAGGAGAGGGGTTGGTTTGTCTATTCCAAATACGCATTGCTGTTCCACTATAAAGCTTATGTAACTCCGTGGTCCGTTCGACATCGATGTAGATTTCTACTTCTTTATGCTAATGGTCAATACATCTTACAAATGCTTTTTCGTCTGGACGTACTAAAACTTACCAACTCAACATCAAATGACGTACCCTTGAATGGAACACAATTGAAAGGACCTCTCATACAGGAATTGCTTGTTCCGGTTATTCTGAGATTTCATCGATTGTCAATTTCTCTTTTGGCGGATAATCCAAATCCAAAAACATGTTTCGCCATGTTTGAATCCTTGAATGTCACCAGTGCTCGCACCAGATTCTATGGCTTATCAAGTATGGGGATGACTGAGCATGCGGTTGATTTAGCGCATGACGTCGTAAATGACAATCCAACGGTTAAATGGCAATCCATCGATTAAATGGCATGAAACGCATTGGAACCCAACATTCGACGAACTGTTCTTCTAAATCAATATTGGGGTAGCAGTAAATTCTATCAAGCAACAATGAGCAATGTGGTGAGCTTATATGACTCTATAAAAATTCTGGCACCAATTTCAACTGTGGCAAAGATATTTATATAAAAGATATGGATTGCAATCCAACCCTGAAAATCCTAATAACAAATACACCTATCCTACCAATAAATACGAAAATACACAATACCATTTTTACACACACATGCAATCATACTCGAACTAGCATTTATACAAATTTTAAAATTTCTTTTCATTTCTTTACATTTAACTGTTGAAAATGAAAATCAGGATCACTTGTGTTTCTTGCGTGCGAGTAAGTAAGTCAACTATTTTGTCATAAATTTAATTATAATAAAATGGAGTGAAGTTAAAAATAATGTCCTGTCTTCTTGAACTCGGGTGAGTGTTTTTCTAAAATCTGGTGCCGAAACCAAGGAATCAACGAAACTGTAAGCGAGACTAAACGCAGAACGAGTATACGTGTCGTTAATTTATTAAATGGATTTGTCTACTCGCGCATCATACCGCGGTCAAGTGACCAAATTGGTTAATAGCTCGACTGAATATTTAACATCGGATATTTCAAAGATGTAAAAATATGGACAGCCTTGATGAAATTGAAGAAGAGCTCGGGGTTTCATTTGATCGTTTAACGGCTGCGCACATGTGCTTACGGAAATCAAATGAGGAGGTAATTTCATCCATAAAAGAGATCGACATGGCGAAGGATGGCGACTTGATGGCAGAGTACGAAGATAAAGCAAACGCAACTATTACGCGCTTAAAACATCGTTTAACTTAACTTCGGCAGCATCAAGTCCAAGTCAATAGCCGAAACTGTCAATGAGACTGAAATTATCCCAAATAACATTACGACAGAAATCCCATCAAATCGCTTTTCTTCACAATTTTTCATACCTTTTTCTATACATTTTTATTTCAAATTCATAACAAACTTACGTACTAGACAAAAATTTATTTATATACTTATCGACTTCATTATCATTATGTCTACTTTTTATTATTAAGAAAAATTTAAAAAAAAAACTTAACACCAGAACGATTTTTTTATTCAAAACTTATTAGCTTATTAGCTTATTTGCTTTTGTTTTTATTTTTTTCATTTTTATATGTACAACTTTCAACTATCTTACACTAAGTCTGTAAGTCGGCCATAGGTAGCTGGATCACATCCGCGGCAAGACCGACTACACCCTTGAAGGAGATCTGTACTACCCATTCTACCCCGGGTCTAATAGGTTCGAAAAGGGAGTAAGCTCTTTCAGTCACCAAAACTTTCGATGTTGTAGCGCAACATCTCTCTTATCCCGACTCGGCATCGCCATACCAAAGCGAAGGAGACCTTCCTCAGCTCGTTGTGTAACGGAACGTTCGTAGTCGCCCATCCACAGTTGAAAGGGCGATGTGAAAGAGGAGCGGTACTGCATTTATTTCTTGTATGCCTATCAAAATTATATATGCTTCTGGTTTGACATACTCTTTCGTGGTACTATGGATTAGTGTAGTAAGCCCCAGAGATTAAGTTATTAACCGAGTTCATTGCTCTCGCTGTGTGACCTCGAATCAACTTCACCAGGAAATTATCCACTCGTATCAGGTTCACCCTGTTGTAGTAGTTGGAGTAGAATTTTATGTACTGGGACTCTGGTGTTCTGTAGAGACGAAGGCAAGCTTTAAGACGAGCCCTCTCAAACACCCGAAACTTTTCCATCAAGCTTGCACTCACGTTGAACCACACGGGACAGTCATAGGTGAGCATTGGCCGTATGAGGGCCAGGTAGCAGATTACCTTCACCCTCGCATCGATTTGGCTGTTGTAAAACAGTCTCTTTGCAAGGGTAAAAGCGCCTCGGGTTTTGGCCAGAGCAGCATCTATATGTTTGTTGAAATATAGATACTGATCTAGCCAGATCCCCAGGTATCTGACTGCAGTCCTTTACTCCAGTGGTTGCCCGTGTAGTCCAACAATTGAGAATGGATCCGCCAAAGCCTTATACAACGGCGTTCTGAAGAGAATAGTTTCCGACTTCTGAAAGTTGATATTCAACATCCAGTCATCGCAATCCCTCATGAATGAGTCGAAGTCACTCTGCGGTAGCGTGGTGATGTCCTCGATTTTTTTGACTGATCTGTACACGATCATGTCGTCGTTGCGTGAGGAAGAGAACTTATTAGATCGCTCCAGAAAATGTTGGACAAGATCGGCATATTAAGGGCACCCTCTTGAAGAATATTTTTTACTTCAAAAATACCTCTAGAGATCACAGTTGACTACGAACCGCCTACCGGTAAGCATGTTATACAGTAGGTTCAGCAGTGGTCCACCAATGTCTAGCCGATTGAGCTTGAAGAAAAGTCCTTGTAACCATACGGTGTCGAAGGCCTTCTCCAGGTCAATCAAGCAGGCCCCCGTACATTGTTTCTGGCTCTTATACCATTGGATATCCGACACCAGAAACGCAGTTTTCCAATGCAACGGATTAGGCAGACGAACCATGAAGGGTCTGAGCCAGAGCAATTGCTGCCGTCCATCGGTGACGGTCCTGGGTACGCTGCTTCCAGTCATCAACGCCAAGGAGTCTTACATCAATCCACATGACAGACCATTGACCTTTAGACCAATTCGTTTCACTTTCCTCAATTGCCGTGAAAGCTTCCACTACGCCGCGTTGGGACCGCCCGATAATGTCGATGTCATCAGCGCATCCCAACAGCTGGACTGACTTGTAAAAGATTATGCCTTCCGTGTTGACTTTTGCCCGCCGCACTATCTTCTCCAGTTCCAAATTGAAGAAATCACACGACAGCGCATCTCCTTGTCAAAATCTCACACACAACCGGATCAATTTTCCCGGGATCCCGAATTCAGCCATTGCTTGGAATAGCTCGTTGCGATGAATTATGTCATATGCGGCTTAAAACACCGATGAATAGATGGTGAGTATCGATTTGAAACTCGCTGGTCTTCTCCAGGATCTACTTTAGTGTGAAGATTTGGTCTATAGTCTATAGTGCGGTGCAGAACAGCTTTAGATGTTCACACAGTACGCTGGATAGGATCTTGTAGGCAACGTTGAGCAGGGATATACCTCTATAGTTCTTGCAGGTGGTAGGATCGCCTTTCTTGTGGATGGGGCATAAAGAGCTGATATTCCAGTTATCGGGCAAGCTTTCGTCTTCCCAAATTCGGCAAATGATCTGGTGCATGCTCCCTACCATTAAATTGCCCCCAGCTTTGAAAAGTTCCGATGGTAAGCTATCTGAGCCTGCGGCTTGGTGTTCTTCAGCCTTTTAATGGCTGTACCGACTTCTTCAAAGCTAAGTGGGAGGACTACTTCGTTGACTGGAGTTGGGATTTCCTGGTTCCCTATAACTCTCTCCTGTTCAGGCCCGCTAAGCAGCTGCTAGAAGTATTGCTTAGACACATCCACTATTCCCTGTGGGTCCGTAACTAGATTACACTGGCAATTTCAAAGAGCCTAGGTGCCTTTCCAAACTTTTGGCTTGTTTGTAAAAGGCCCGTATTTTTTGTTTGTCCCCAGTCTCTTCGATATCCTTGAGCTGGGAGGTTGCGAGATACCTTTTCTTCAGGCGTAGAAGCTTTTTCTCCTCACGTCTTCTAGCCCGGTACTCCACTTGCGCTGCCCTTGTTTTCGATTGCAACGCCAAGGGTTTCTTGTCGAGGGTGGAATGTAGCCTAAGGTCGTTTCCGCTACCACTTTCATAGCCGTTCGACAATGCAACCACATCTCGTTGGCATTTGATGTAGGCATACCGGAGAGTCTTTCACTAAATTGCTCTTCTAGGCTCTGGCAATCTCGGAAAGTCTGTGATTCGGAAGCCGTTATCTGTTTTCGTGTCTTGGAGGCTGTGCTTTCCCATTACTCCGCCAAAGATGATTTCCTTACTGACTTTAGCATTGAAGTCTCCTAGTACAATTTTGATATCTATCACCGTCTAAGAGGAGGTCGTAATTATCCTCTTTGATAGAGTCTTCTGCTTTGTCGGTACATTTACCGTCAATATAAATTTGACGGTAATTGTGCATTTTTCTGTGCATTCACTGTTCGACATTATTGGCTTTATCCGTGGCGTAACGATTTAAAAGCTAAGTAGCTCCAACTTGTTTTTTAAGACCGCATGGATAGAAGGTCTGTTCCTAGAGTTAGTCAGGCTCGGCATTAATAAAACATTGCTATATATGATCTATGACATGGTGACAGGCAAAAAGTTTTTTTTGTGAAAAATGGTAACGGAATTGCCACCACTGTGTTCCATGTGTTCGTCGCAAACACTCAAAGAGTAATAACTGTCTAAGAAAGCTTCTCAAAATTTAGCCGTTCGGAGTCGGCAAAAAACTGTAGGTCCCTTCTACGCGTGAGAGAACAGTAGCGCGCACAACACGAGTAGTTGATGAGCAAACTAGGCCCTGGTCCCCCTGTGGACTGTCGCGCCAATAATTAATTAATTACACCATAATCAGCTTTCGATGCCGCTAACTTCTTAAATCAAAAGACAGGATAGCTGATTCACTAGGGCCAGCTGACATAGGTTAAGGTAGTTTTAAGATATTACAAAAACTAAAACAAAACAAAAAAAATAAGGTAAAACAAAACAAAAACCAAAAACAGGGGGTATCAGACATATATATGTAAGGCATATAAATGACACATACGTTCGGGTGCACGCGTCCGTATAATGGTAAGAGTAATGTGACTAGTTAAGTACATATAAGCTTAGACGTAAGTTAAAGTTAGATAGTCTAATCATAGGTTTTAGTCTTAGTATTAAATAAACTTTAAGTAAGAACTTTACTGTCCATGTTTTTAAAGTTTTCTTGGAACAAATTAAAACAGGAATTGAGACAATTGAAAAATATACACAAATTGAAAACTAAAGTAGGCCGAAAGGTAGAAGTAAGAAATAATCCTAGGTTAGCTTCGAGTACTTATGAAAAGTCAGTAAGTTAGAATTAAGATCAAAGATTAGATAAGTAAGCCAGTTTAAGCATTTTTGTCTATCATTTAAGAAAATTATGATGAAGTAATAAAAAAATGCATTTAAAAACAAAAAAAAACTCGTTTTTTAAGTGCTTAAAGCCAGGGCATATAAATAAAGTATGATCTGGTGGAACGCCATGGAAGACTTCTTATTTTTCTTTGGTTGGCGCTATAGTCAGTTATGGACTGTCTCAGCAGTGGTGTATACGAGTATATGCTCTACATGGCCTTGCAATTTAAGCCTTAAATTTGGAAACGCTTGACGGTACGCTTTTCGCTGGTCAACATTGAATTTGCCGCTTTCACTTTGATGCAAGCAGACGCCTCATTAATGGCTTATTATGCTCGTCAAATTAGGCCAATGGCATCGGAATTCGCTGACTTCTGGAAGATCGTGCCTCTGGTGTTGAAATGTTAGTTACGCACGATCTTCTGAAGAATGATGTTAAAGAAATAACATGAGCGTGCATCGCCGTGTTTAAAAACTGTTTTGACATTGAACGTCCCAGTGAGTTTCTTATCGACATTTGCGAGCAGCCAGTCATTCCGGTGCAACAGCTTCATTCAATTTCTCTCTCGATATTGCGGAATTATTGTCGGAATTATTGTCCATCATCTTCCAAATTAAGTAGAACATTCTGCTTTACATAGGGGGCGTGGATCTGCCTTGTTGTCTTCTATGATCTCCTGGAGAGACCATACGATCGATGTCACAGCTGTGACAAGATTGTTGTAGGAGACAAATCCGGAAACGAACTGTGGCTGTTGGACTTCGCCTCGATTGATCACGTTGCGATCGACGTCAGACACTCCTCCAATACTTCCGATGTCCGAACCTTCCGAGGTGCCAACATCGACTCGGATAATCACTTTTTTATAGCCACGGAAAAAACCCGGATATCGAGAAAGCAACGGAGTTGAGACAGGCCAATACGGTTTGACGTCGGAATTGTGTATCGCCACTGATCGCTGGGAATTTCTCCGACTGCGTCGGAGTCGAACTATATAAGAAGACTGAAAACGTTATCAAGAAGCCATCAAGGAAGCCGGTACTAGTGAGCTGTGTTTCACGTCACCACCAAGCAGGCAAGAAAATTCATCTAAGCAAAATGCCTAAAAGGCAACACTGCATCGAAAAACGAGGGCTGTTCGCGAACTCTACGAACTGATGAAAAGGGAAGAACACCGGCTTCTCAGAAGAAAAAAGAAGGAGCATGAGAAGCGCGCTGTTGAGGAAATGGAAAGGTGTAATGGCAGGTATGAAGTCCAAAAGTTTTACCTCAAGTCAAAACAGCTATTCGGAGTATACAAAATTCTGACCGAAGCACTTGTAGTAGAGTCGCAGTCTGTATTGAGAATCTGTATACCTGCAAACTTCTAAGCGACGATGACGGCCCAAATTCCGATGTTAGGCAGAATGTTCTGCCCAATTTGGACGATTGTAGACAAGAATTCAGTTCTCCCGTTTTAACGAAGTCAAGATAGCAATATAGAAACTGATATCAAACCAGCTGAAGCGAACGGACTATACGCAGAACTATTTACCAGGTATACCGGTATGAAGTGAGCGTCAAGATACAAATGTCTCGATAGGGAACATTTGTTGTGAACGAGCCTTTATTTTTTCTTTGTTTGTATGCTATGACATATTTGAAAAATATGTAGTATACATCAAGTCATTAAACAGACAACATCATATTTTTTCATCGTGTTAAAAATGTTGAATTTTGTACCAGAAAGTGATGATTTGCAGAAAGCATTAATTTTTTTTTTTCATTTGAAGAAAAGTGCTGCAGAGTCGCATCGAATGCTTGCCGAGGCATATGGTGATCACGATATCGCAGCAATGTTAAATGTTGCACAACAAACAATTTCTGACCGTTTAAAAGCTATAGAAAAAGTCCAAAAAAGTGGAAAAAGGGTGCCACATGAATTGAATGAAAGACAGATGGAAAACCGAAAAAACACTTGTGAAATTTTGCTTCAAAGACACGAAAGAAAATCGGTTTTGCATCGGATTGTTACTGGCGATGAAAAATGGATTTATTTTAAGAATCCTTAACGGAAAAAATCATGGGTTAATCTGGAACAACCATCAACACCAACTGCAAAACCAGATCAATTCTGCAAGAAGACAATGCTGTGTGTTTGGTGAGACCAGAAAGGTGTGTTGTATGACGAGCTCCTAAAACCTGGTGGAACCGTTAATACTGATCGCTACCGACAACAAGTTATCAATTTGAACCATGCTTTGATCGACAAACGACTAGAATGGGCCAGAAGACACGGCAAGGTAATTTTGCTCCATGACAATGCACGTGCACACAAAGTAAAACCGGTTCAGGATACAATCAAAACACTTGGCTGGGAGCAGCTACCCCACCCGCCGTATTCACCAGACTTGGCTCCTTTCGACTACCATTTGTTTTCATCGATGGGACACGCATTGGCTGAGAACCACTTTGATTCCTACGAGGAGGTCGAAAATTGGGTGTCTGATTGGTTTGCTTTAAAAGACGAACAATTTTACTGGCGTGGTATTCACAAATTGCCAGAAAGTTGGTCAAAATGTATAGAACACAATTACCAATACTTTGAATAAAATGGTTTTACTTTCCCGTTCATAATTAGTGTTTTATTTAAAAAAAAAATTCATACCAGTATACCGAGTAAAGCAGCTGCAAAAGATTTTGTTGGGCGCATGAAACTGTTTGTCGATAACATGATAGGTCGCTATCAGTGTGATCTTAGGCCAGGGAAGTTCACAATAGAAAAGGTCTTCACTTGATGGCAGATTCTGGAAAAGACCCCAGAAATACAGATCGCTACTCAAGGACTTTGTGTACCTGGCTCCGTGGTATACAGGGACAGCATTACTTCTATTACCAAGAGAATCTCTCTTGCCAATCGCTGTGTCTTCAAGCTCAAGGGGCAATTAAGTAATAAATACCTCTTTCGAATGACTAAGCTTGGTGAATATAAAAGCCCTCTTATCCCAGTCCTACATTATGGTGCGTACACCAGGATTTTACTAAAAGCGGAAGTGGAAGCCCTAAGTCTTTCGATAGGAAAGTTTTGCGTGCTATTTATGGTCATGTTTGGTTGATGTTATCTGGAAGAAAAGATTTAACAACGAATTCTGTGGGCTGTATAGCGACATGCGCCTACGGATACAACGCCTTAGATGGCTTGGCCATGTTGAGCGTATAGATACCACTGCTCCGGCGGGACAAGTCTTCGAATCTGAGAAATTTTGACAATGTAACAGAGGCCGGCCTAGGCTAAGGTGGCGCGAAGTAGGGAGAGTTGGGTCGTCATCACTGTTTAGAAGTCTTCAGAAATGATTCTTCTAGATTTTCAGCACGGATTGCGACTCTATTACTAATTGTCCATTTTGGTCCCGGCAATCTTCCGTTCGAACCCTTACCTTTCCATCTCTTTGACTGCGCCTTCATATGCTCTATGTATTCTTTTTGAGAAGCCGGTTTTCTACGTTCGAAGAACTCATGAACAACTGTCATAAGTTGCAGCGTTGCCGTATAAACGTATTGTTTGTCTGCATGTCTTGATTTTCACCTAACGTCAGGCTTCATTAGTCAATTGACTTTACAGAAAATTCTAAATTGAAATGTCTACCAATTGTAAAAGGGTTTTTAGGCATCATAGCGAATTTAATCCGTGCTGAATTATGTCAAACTTTATGTGGAGAAAAAAGGGTTCTATAGTGATTGGGGTGTTAGGCTAAGATGGCTTGAAATTAATTTAGCGATTATTTGGATTCCTACCCGCACTTTTTATTATTTAATGCAAATCTAATGCAAACTGTTTTTCAAATAAAATTTTGCTGCACTAGCTTGCCTGCTCATGGGTTCCTCAAGGGCAGTTTCAAATATGACGTCTTGATAAAGTTTTCTTTCTTCTTCTATTGTTAGTACTAGTAGCGTAAGACTCTGAGCGATTTTGAGGAAGACTCGGTCAAAGAGTTCCAAGCGATCAGTTGTGATTATAGCTTTCCGACATCAAATCGTATTGGTCTGTTCCGACTCCGTTGCTCTTTGGATATAAATGGTCTTAGCTTGGCTACAGCAAGAAAACCATCCGAGTCGATACTGGCACCTCGGAAGGTTGGGACATTGGGAGTACTGGAGAAGTGTTCGACGTCGTTTGCAACGTGATCAGTCTGATTGACGAATGATACATCGAGGGACTGCCAGGTTCTACAGATTATCGTTTCTTGACTGAAGCATGATGTTGTCTTTAAACTGGAATTTGGCCTCCTAACAAGGAGGTTTCCCTAACGCACAACTAACAGACTGGCAGGCCAGCACCTGGACCCTCGGGGAGAAGAGTTTGCTGCATACATTGGTTCACCACACGACGGGTGTTGTGATGGCTATCCAGGGGGCAGAGCGGAGATAGTGTTAGCAGTTTATGAAAAGTTGACTTCTGCACTAGCGAGGATATTGTTGGCAGCTAACTTTGTTGAGCGTGATCAACGATGTTGCCTCGTGTGCAAGATATCTGCCATGGCAGATATTACAACTTCTTATGCCGAGTCAACTCTATCAGCAGAGTATAATTTGTTAAAACATCATTAGTTGTTACTCCAGATTCTACAGCATTTACAAAAGCATCAACAGCCTGATTACCGTCGACGACGTTGACTGTTATCAGCGATAATGATTCTTATATCAACTGCAATTGTAAACATAAGGAGAGGGGTTGGTTTGTCTTTTCCAAATACGCATTGCTGTTCCACTATAAAGCTTATGTAACTCCGTGGTCCGTTCGACATCGATGTAGATTTCTACTTCTTTATGCTAATGGTCATTACATCTTACAAATGCTTTTTCGTCTGGACGTACTAAAACTTACCAACTCAACATCAAATGACGTACCCTTGAATCGAACACAATTGAAAGGACCCCTCATACAGGAATTGCTTGTTCCGGTTATTCTGAGATTTCATCGATTGTCAATTTCTCTTTTGGCGGATAATCCAAATCCAAAAACATGTTTCGCCATGTTTGAATCCTTGAACGTCACCAGTGCTCGCACCAGATTCTATGGCTTATCAAGTATGGGGATGACTGAGCATGCGGTTGATTTAGCGCATGACGTCGTAAATGACAATCCAACGGTTAAATGGCAATCCATCGATTAAATGGCATGAAACGCATTGGAACCCAACATTCGACGAACTGTTCTTCTAAATCAATATTGGGGTAGCAGTAAATTCTATCAAGCAACAATGAGCAATGTGGTGAGCTTATATGACTCTATAAAAATTCTGGCACCAATTTCAACTGTGGCAAAGATATTTATATAAAAGATATGGATTGCAATCCAACCCTGAAAATCCTAATAACAAATACACCTATCCTACCAATAAATACGAAAATACACAATACCATTTTTACACACACATGCAATCATACTCGAACTAGCATTTATACAAATTTTAAAATTTCTTTTCATTTCTTTACATTTAACTGTTGAAAATGAAAATCAGGATCACTTGTGTTTCTTGCGTGCGAGTAAGTAAGTCAACTATTTTGTCATAAATTTAATTATAATAAAATGGAGTGAAGTTAAAAATAACGTCCTGTCTTTTTGAATGTTGAATGTGAATGTTTGTTGTGGTGAATGTTTCTTTAAAATCTTTTGCCGAAACCAAGGAATCAACGATACTGTAAGCGAGACTAAGCGCAGAAAGAGTATACGTGTGGTTAATTTATTAAATGGATTTGTCTACTAGCGCATCATACCGCGGTCAAGTGACCAAATTGGTTAATAGCTCGACTGAATATTTAACATCGGATATTTCGAAGATCTGTAAAAATATGGATAGCTTTGATGAAATTGAAGAAGAGCTCGGGGTTTCATTTGATCGTTTAACGGCTGCGCACATGTGCTTACGGAAATCAAATGAGGAGGTAATTTCATCCATAAAAGAGATCGACATGGCGAAGGATGGCGATTTGATGGCAGAGTACGAAGATAAAGCAAACGCAACTTTAACTTCGGCAGCATCAAGTCCAAGTCAATAGCCGAAACTGTCAATGAGACTGAAATTATCCCAAATAACATTACGACAGAAATCCCATCAAATCGCTTTTCTTCACAATTTTTCATATCATTTTCTATACATTTTTAATTCAAATTCATAACAAACTTACGTACTAGACAAAAATTTATTTATATACTTATCGACTTCATTATCATTATGTCTACTTTTTATTATTAAGAAAAATTTAAAAAAAAAACTTAACACCAGAACGATTTTTTTATTCAAAACTTATTAGCTTATTAGCTTATTTGCTTTTGTTTTTATTTTTTTCATTTTTATATGTACAACTTTCAACTATCTTACACTAAGTCTGTAAGTCGGCCATAGGAAGCTGGATCACATCCGCGGCAAGACCGACTACTCCCTTGAAGGAGATCTGTACTACCCATTCTACCCCGGTCGAAAAGGGAGTAAGCTCTTTCAGTCACCAAAACTTTCGATGTTGTAGCGCAACATTGCTCTTATCCCGACTCGGCATCGCCATACCAAAGCGAAGGAGACCTTCCTCAGCTCGTTGTGTAACGGAACGTTCGTAGTCGCCCATCCACAGTTGAAAGGGCGATGTGAAAGAGGAGCGGTACTGCATTTATTTCTTGTATGCCTATCAAAATTATATATGCTTCTGGTTTGACATACTCTTTCGTGGTACTATGGATTAGTGTAGTAAGCCCCAGAGATTAAGTTATTAACCGAGTTCATTGCTCTCGCTGTGTGACCTCGAATCGACTTCACCAGGAAATTATCCACTCGTATCAGGTTCACCCTGTTGTAGTAGTTGGAGTAGAATTTTATGTACTGGGACTCTGGTGTTCTGTAGAGATTATGGCAAGCCCTAAGAGCCCTCTCAAACACCCGAAACTTTTCCATCAAGCTTGCACTCACGTTGAACCACACGGGATAGTCATAAGTGAGCATTGGCCATATGAGGGCCAGGTAGCAGATTACTTTCACCCTCGCATCGATTTGGCTGTTGTAAAACAGTCTCTTTGCAAGGGTAAAAGCGCCTCGGGCTTTGGCCAGAGCAGCATCTATATGTTTGTTGAAATATAGATACTGATCTAGCCAGATCCTTAGGTATCTGACTGCAGTCCTTTACTCCAGTGGTTGCCAGTGTAGTCCAACAATTGAGAATGGATCCGCCAAAGCCTTATACAACGGCGTTCTGAAGAGAATAGTTTCCGACTTCTGAAAGTTGATATTCAACATCCAGTCATCGCAATCCCTCATGAATGAGTCGAAGTCACTCTGCGGTAGCGTGGTGATGTCCTCGAGTTTTTTGACAGATCTGTACACGATCATGTCGTCGTTGCGTGAGGAAGAGAACTTATTAGATCGCTCCAGAAAATGTTGAACAAGATCGGCAAATTAACGGCAGCCTCTTGAAGAATATTTTTTACTTCAAAAATACCTCTAGAGATCACGGTTGACTACGAACCACCTACCGGTAAGCATGTTATACAGTAGGTACAGCAGTGGTCTACCAATGTCTAGCCGATTGAGCCTGAAGAAAAGTCCTTGTAGCCATACGGTGTCGAAGGCCTTCTGCAGGTCAATCAAGCAGGCCCCCGTACATTGTTTCTGGGATATCATTGGATATCCGACATCAGAAATGCAGATTTCCAATGCACCGGATAATTATTCAGAGCATTTTTAAACAGGATTGTGTACATAGTAACCACTTCCAGGGGATGGTGTCTTAACACAATGTTGGAGATCCCGTCGATTCCAACTAACTTTTTCGTCTTTAGTGATGCGAAGAACGCCTTAGAAATTTTCGTCATTGTCATTCTCAGATCGCCATTGTAGCAGATCTTCTCGGAGTGGAGAGTTGCTAGCTTGTAAGCTATTGTCCAGGTTGTGGTTCGGGCGAACACTCTCGTTCACCTCGTTCACTCCCTGGAAAACTGCGACTAGTACTTTAACTTTTTCTTGCGGATCTTCGACCACAAAATGTTATCGTCGAGTACGGCCGTGTTTGAATCAATACCCGCTGTAGTCAGTGTCTGTTCATTGTATGTCATCCTGGGGAGCTTAAGACACGGAAGATGGCTATTTTTCATTCGAAAGAATTTATTTATTTGTGGAAACATGCTCGGGTTGTTAGATCTAGAAGCCCGAATCTTAATGTTTCAGTACATGTTCACAGAAACTCCGTAATTCTGTGCAATTAAAGCTTATACGTTCTTAATGAGCAATTTCAGTGTACTAACTTCCTAGCTACGTCTGTCTGTACACGGTTTTTAATCTTAACAGGAGTCTACTTTTTTTGTTGGTGGAGTTGTTCAATTGTCGTATTGCGGTACAAGTTTTCATTGTTCGTGCGTGTTACGGTGGTATCGTACTGTCTATAGTTCGTTTTATTGTCTTGTCCAATTGAATTAAATACATATCAATCCCTTCGTTTGACAAATTTTTATTGGACGGAATGTGGAGCGCAGTCACATTTCTTCGCATGAGGCAGTTCAATTACAAAAATTGAACCCAAACAAATTCTCTGGTGATTTTAAAGAGTGGGTCCCGTTTTGGGAACACTATCGGGCACTCATACTTGAGAATCCGCCTTCAAGTAAAATCGACAAAATCAACTAATTAGATACGGTTTTAACGGGCAAAGCAACAGAGGTATTATTTAGTCTCACTCCCACCAGAAACCGCTTCTCGCATAGGTTGTGCCGACGAACATACTAGTGTTTCGTCCGTTTCGGAATACTCATCAGCAAGTCTGATTGGCGACAAACAAGTTGAATGTTTGCTTAAGTTTTTAAGGAGAGAAGTTAAATCCCTTGGGAAGGCGAATGAATGCAAAATCAGTAATGAACACTAATACAAACCATATAAGTGTGCGGAATCAGAGAACTGTCAAAATCATTCCGTCACCGACATTCATGCAGTGCAAACGTGTGTAGGTCTAAGTACAAGAAAAAAAACAGCAAAGTGAACTATAGCACGTTTAAAGACCGAGGGAAGTAAGTGAGGCATTAGCTAAGTGAAATAGGTGCCTGTTCGCGAATACAGCATCTAGGCTCCGAATCCTCCGAATAGCTCTTTTTTTTTCTAAAAGACACATAGTGTGAGTGGAATGAGCAGTGAAGAGCTACCCGCGCTCGAAAAATCGGATGACTTTAAGACACCGTTGCCATATAGATCTGCTTAGTGACGAAAGCAATGTACGATCAGAGAGCCTAGCCCGCTAACTTTAAGAGACAAAGAAGAGGAGGAGAAGGATGCAGATGCAAACTACATAATTCAAACGCCGAACAACAATAACTGCATCATCTGATGAGGAAGCAGCCACAGGCAAGGCAGTGTCCATACAAGTAACATCCACATGGAAAACCGCCAAAACAGCAACAACAAATCGAAATTGAAATCATTTAATACCAATCGGAGGGTAACGAAGGGCGCGCCTTGCCTCATCTGATACTGAGGACAGGGCGGAAAACATCAAGAACCTGGAAGAGAGTACAAAGAGGCGTGATGAGCCTCTCACATTAAACTGCTCATATTGAACAGCTCAAAGCGAAAAACGCGGCTGATGAGGCCGCCGAAGAAAAAAAAAATAGGAACAAAAACAGTAGCCGATTTTAAGAGTGTTAGCGTCGGCGGTCGTTTTTACACATACATCGCAGAGGGTGAATAAGAGCGTAATATGCTCTTCAAGGAATGTTATTCTCCTACCGAGCCGCAGGAGTTCCGGGGAGCTGCGTGCCCACAATAGCGACGAGGTCCACTTCGTAGGGGTAAAGACCTTAAACAATGCGACTACGAGGAAGAATAAGGATGTTAAATTTGCATTCTTTCTAGTCCAGCTCTCCTATGGCAGCAAAATCGAGAGTTTAAGCAAAATTCGATCTTTAGGTAATCTATCTGTTAAATGGGAAACATTAAGAAAGTCCGTACGTACGTACGAAAGACCACGTACGTGACCGATGTTGGGACATACTAGGGACAATGGCAATATGCATTACAGATGTTCCAGATGTTCCCACCAGAAAGAGAAATACAGTTTAGGCGAAAAAGAAGTTACAGACAGAGCCCTTCTCAGCTGTGTACTATGCGGAGGAAAACGACATCCCGCTACTAATCGGGGTTGTCCTCGCATCCAAGAGCTCCGGTAAAGAGTTAAGGTTGTAAGGAAAGCCAAAACGGTAGAAGTCAGGCCAGAGGCCCGTGATGCTGTTAGGCCGACTATAATTTACGCTTAAATGGCGCCAGACAAAAAGCCGGCAGAACAGACAGTGCCAAAGGTTGCTCCGGTCACAGTGCCTAGACAGCCTACGGCAGATCCTAGCTTAAAGGATTTATTGATTATATATCGATGCAAGTGCAGATGATCGCTTTGCAGAAAGAGATGGTCAAATTACAGACCATTTTACCAAAGCAAACGGCCCGAGTAGTTGTTATCTATTCGGTGCTGTATAGCGAGCCAAATGTGCAGCAGATATAATGGAAACACGCGCGGTAGGATCTCTTATGATCCTAACAGTGAGTGTTAATTCGCTGATAAGGATCGAACGACAAATACAACCCATAATCCTGCCGTGCTGATGTTTTTTTTTTTTTTTGTTTTTGTTGGAGGTTGGGATATACTGCAAATCAAATACTGGTCCATTGTACTACCAAGCAGTAACCTTCATTTAATGTAATTTCTTGGTTTTCCTAAAAAGACCAAGAGGCGCTTCTGTCATATAGAACTTAGGTTTTCAGTTCCCACCACATCAGCGCCAAATAGCCGCCACCTGATACGAGCAAAAGCGGGACACAGAGAGAAAGTGCTCTGAAGTGTCTTCACCTTCTCCACAGGCGTCGCCTACATCCTTAGGCCCAAGCCGACTTACTTACATAGCGAAGGTAAAGTGTCCCGTTAGTACGCCGACAAGTCGTCCGCACTCGTTTCTGTCTAGAGATAACAGAAAAGACGTGGATTTCGTGCTCACGTTCAGGAACATGCTCTTGGCCATCCTGCATCCTGGAGAGTCACGCCATCTCAGACCCTGACATGTCTTAATGAGGCGACCCAATTAAGGGAAGATTTGCATTCCTGAACTATCTTGGAAGTGGTTAAAGGGTTGAGTAAGGCCCCGAGTACAGCTTGACTGTCGCTGCAGATACAGATACTTCCTCCCTTTCACCTATTTTTCACAATATATTTGGTGGCCATTAGGATCGCTAAGGCTTTCGCCTGGAAGACCGACACGAAATTACCTGAGGAGGAGTGAAGTCTAATGTTGTCGTTTTCCGCGAAGGCCCCACCTCCAGAACACTCCGCCGTTTTCCAGCCGTCCGTGGAAATCCGACTAAATTCCTTTCGCGGTTCAGTTTCTGGCCAGAGCCAGTCCAAGACACGGGGAAAGTCGACTTTGTAAAAGCGTTGCAACTGTATTATTGGCGACTGTTCAGTTGAAAACTAGATGTCGCCACACATTAATTGAACTCAACCAGAACCAACTTCCCTATACTAATTTATCTTAAGCTTCCATAAATGTATCATCCTCTCGGTTCCTCTTCTATTCCGAACGCCGAAGGGTAAGCATCGAAAAATAAATTTCTTCCCAATTGTAACTTGTTTTTTTTTTTCTTTTTATCCATCTCCTTTTCCATACTCCTGAGTCCCATTGTGCGACTCAACATTTGGTCCAATCGAACGGGATTTATGGAGAAAATCCTAAAACAAAATCTGTTTGGAAATAAGTCATTCAGGAAACATCCAATCACGAAGCATCAATCTAATATCCCATTATCATTATCATCATCATTAAATCACCCAATGATCAAGATCATCAATTAGTCGATAATTACATCATTCAAGCCCATCAAGCTCAGAACAATCAGTTTTTTTCAAAACTCAAGACATCAGCTCCTATCTGCAAAAAGAGAAGCCGATCTTCAATCAAACTTTTCCCGCAAGCAGATAATCCCCCATTGATCAACACAGCAGCGGTCGCCAGTATAACGGCGCCAACGACGTGATCAGGTGCGTACATATATTGTCTAAGTTCAGTGCATGTGCAGTAATGAATTATTGAATTGAATAAAGTCAAAATAAGGTCGTAAATTTATATCTTATTCGCGGAATATTTATACTACAGTGTTTCTTATTCGTAAGCACACAGCAAAATCAGTAATGAACACTAATACAAACCATATAAGTGTGCGGAATCAGAGAACTTTCAAAATCATTCCGTCACCGACATTCATGCAGTGCAAACGTGTGTAGGTCTAAGTACAAGAAAAAAACAGCAAAGTGAACTATAGCACGTTTAAAGACCGAGGGAAGTAAGTGAGGCATTAGCTAAGTGAAATAGGTGCCTGTTCGCGAATACAGCATCTAGGCTCCGAATCTCGCGGCCGAAAAAAAATAGCTCTTTTTTTTTCTAAAAGACACATAGTGTGAGTGGAATGAGCAGTGAAGAGCTACCCGCGCTCGAAAAATCGGATGACTTTAAGACACCGTTGCCATATAGATCTGCTTAGTGACACAAGCAATGTACGATCAGAGAGCCTAGCCCGCTAACTTTAAGAGACAAAGAAGAGGAGGAGAAGGATGCAGATTCAAACTACATAATTCAAACGCCGAACAACAATAACTGCATCATCTGATGAGGAAGCAGCCACAGGCAAGGCAGTGTCCATACAAGCAACATCCACATGGAAAACCGCCAAAACAGCAACAACAAATCGAAATTGAAATCATTTAATACCAATCGGAGGATAACGAAGGGCGCGCCTTGCCTCATCTGATACTGAGGACAGGGCGGAAGACATCAAGAACCTGGAAGAGAGTGCAAAGAGGCGTGATGAGCCTCTCACATTAAACTGCTCACATTGAACAGCTCAAAGCAAAAAACGCGGCTGATGAGGCCGCCGAAGAAAAAAAAATAGGAACAAAAACAGTAGCCGATTTTAAGAGTGTTAGCGTCGGCGGTCGTTTTTACACATACATCGCAGAGGGTGAATAAGAGCGTAATATGCTCTTCAAGGAATGTTATTCTCCTACCGAGCCGCAGGAGTTCCGGGGAGCTGCGTGCCCACAATAGCGACGAGGTCCACTTCGTAGGGGTAAAGACCTTAAACAATGCGACTACGAGGAAGAATAAGGATGTTAAATTTGCATTCTTTCTAGTCCAGCTCTCCTATGGCAGCAAAATCGAGAGTTTAAGCAAAATTCGATCTTTAGGTAATCTATCTGTTAAATGGGAAACATTAAGAAAGTCCGTACGTTCGTACGAAAGACCACGTACGTGACCGATGTTGGGACATACTAGGGACAATGGCAATATGCATTACAGATGTTCCAGATGTTCCCACCAGAAAGAGAAATACAGTTTAGGCGAAAAAGAAGTTACAGACAGAGCCCTTCTCAGCTGTGTACTATGCGGAGGAAAACGACATCCCGCTACTAATCGGGGTTGTCCTCGGATCCGAGAGCTCCGGCAAAAAGTTAAGGTTGTAAGGAAAGCCAAAACGGTAGAAGTCAGGCCAGAGGCCCGTGATGCTGTTAGGCCGACTATAATTTACGCTTAAATGGCGCCAGACAAAAAGCGGGCAGAACAGACAGTGCCAAAGGTTGCTCCGGTCACAGTGCCTAGACAGCCTACGGCAGATCCTAGCTTAAAGGATTTATTGATTATATATCGATGCAAGTGCAGATGATCGCTTTGCAGAAAGAGATGGTCAAATTACAGACCAGTTTACCAAAGCAAACGGCCCGAGTAGTTGTTATCTATTCGGTGCTGTATAGCGAGCCAAATGTGCAGCAGATATAATGGAAACACGCGCGGTAGGATCTCTTATGATCCTAACAGTGAGTGTTAATTCGCTGATAAGGATCGAACGACAAATACAACCCATAATCCTGCCGTGCTGATGTTTTTTTTTTTTTTGTTTTTGTTGGAGGTTGGGATATACTGCAAATCAAATACTGGTCCATTGTACTACCAAGTAGTAACCTTCATTTAATGTAATTTCTTGGTTTTCCTAAAAAGACCAAGAGGCGCTTCTGTCATATAGAACTTAGGTTTTCAGTTCCCACCACATCAGCGCCAAATAGCCGCCACCTGATACGAGCAAAAGCGGGACACAGAGAGAAAATGCTCTGAAGTGTCTTCACCTTCTCCACAGGCGTCGCCTACATCCTTAGGCCCAAGCCGACTTACTTACATAGCGAAGGTAAAGTGTCCCGTTAGTACGCCGACAAGTCGTCCGCACTCGTTTCTGTCTAGAGATAACAGAAAAGACGTGGATTTCGTGCTCACGTTCAGGAACATGCTCTTGGCCATCCTGCATCCTGGAGAGTCACGCCATCTCAGACCCTGACATGTCTTAATGAGGCGACCCAATTAAGGGAAGATTTGCATTCTTGAACTATCTTGGAAGTGGTTAAAGGGTTGAGTAAGGCCCCGAGTACAGCTTGACTGTTGCTGCAGATACAGATACTTCCTCCCTTTCACCTATTTTTCACAATATATTTGGTGGCCATTAGGATCGCTAAGGCTTTCGCCTGGAAGACCGACACGAAATTACCTGAGGAGGAGTGAAGTCTAATGTTGTCGTTTTCCGCGAAGGCCCCACCTCCAGAACACTCCGCCGTTTTCCAGCCGTCCGTGGAAATCCGACTAAATTCCTTTCGCGGTTCAGTTTCTGGCCAGAGCCAGTCCAAGACACGGGGAAAGTCGACTTTGTAAAAGCGTTGCAACTGTATTATTGGCGACTGTTCAGTTGAAAACTAGATGTCGCCACACATTAATTGAACTCAACCAGAACCAACTTCCCTATACTAATTTATCTTAAGCTTCCATAAATGTATCATCCTCTCGGTTCCTCTTCTATTCCGAACGCCGAAGGGTAAGCATCGAAAAATAAATTTCTTCCCAATTGTAACTTGTTTTTTTTTTTCTTTTTATCCATCTCCTTTTCCATACTCCTGAGTCCCATTGTGCGACTCAACATTTGGTCCAATCGAACGGGATTTATGGAGAAAATCCTAAAACAAAATCTGTTTGGAAATAAGTCATTCAGGAAACATCCAATCACGAAGCATCAATCTAATATCCCATTATCATTATTATCATCATTAAATCACCCAATGATCAAGATCACCAATTAGTCGATAATTACATCATTCAAGCCCATCAAGCTCAGAACAATCAGTTTTTTTCAAAACTCAAGACATCAGCTCCTATCTGCAAAAAGAGAAGCCGATCTTCAATCAAACTTTTCCCCCAAGCAGATAATCCCCCATTGATCAACACAGCAGCGGTCGCCAGTATAACGGCGCCAACGACGTGATCAGGTGCGTACATATATTGTCTAAGTTCAGTGCATGTGCAGTAATGAATTATTGAATTGAATAAAGTCAAAATAAGGTCGTAAATTTATATCTTATTCGCGGAATATTTGTACTACAGTGTTTCTTATTCGTAAGCACACACATATAATATACGTACACGTGTACATATAATACATGTGCACAAAAACCATTAATAAAAGGTTAGTGATTGAATTCGTTTATATCAGTAAAATTCTTTACTTGTGCTCTCTAATATGATTGGAATGGATCATTTTATTCTTGCTGCTGATCAACTCATTGAGTTCGCTACCGATGTCCAAGCAAAGCCTTCAACGGAGTATACTATTTGTTCTCTAGAAGTAACTAAATCCGAACTCTTAGCTTTATAGGGTGAGGTTAAAAAAAGTTATCTGTTTTACGTGCGTTCAGACCAAGGTTCTGATCAAGATACCTTAACAGCCATTAAGTCTAAATATAAGTCTTGTTCGGACAAATATATTTCTTGTCTAAGTGAAATAATCGAACTCTATAATAAGTTGAACATAATTCACAATGCAAAGTATATTTCATCATCATCTGTTTTATGGCAGTTATCTTAGTTGGCCATCATTCACCCCGATTTACATTAATCATCCATAGTTATGTTCGGTGCAGAAATTGTTCCATCTTCGATCTAAGACACGTGGTGAAGCACCTAACCTCGTCCGTAAATTTCCACTAACAAGTGAAAGTTTTAGTCAAGCCTGGGAAGCTCTAACGGATAGATATGAAAATCCTCGTATCTTAATCAATAATCAAGTGAAGATTTTATTCAATCTGCCTGTCTACCCTTAAAGCTCATAAAATTGATGTTACTAACTGGGATCCGATTTTAATTTTCTTATGTTCGAATCGCTTGCCCCAATCAACTCTTTCGTTATGGGAACAAACTCTTAAAAGTCCACGCGATATCCCTATGTGGTCTGAAATGGATTTATTTCTTACAAATCGATATAGGGTTTTAGAAACTGTCTCAGATATTAAATTTGTGCCTAAGCCGAAACCTTCGTACAGTAAACTCACTCATTTATCATCGAGTCGCGATAGATATCATACCATACCAAATACAATAACAATTTTAATTGCAAATTATGCAACAAACCCAATCATGCTTTAAGAGTTTGTGAAAAGTTCGTGGAAATGTCTGTCCGCGACAGAATTTAAACGGTCAACTCTCTTAAATCTTGTAAAAATTGCTTGGCAAATTCACATACTGATAAGGATTGCCAGAGCTTACATACATGCTTTATATGTAAGGGTCGACATCATACGCTTCTTCATCTTAAGTCCGCAAATATTTCATCTACAAGTCAGACTCCCAACATCTCTCAAGATTCTACTTCCCGTAAATCGTTTTATTTACAGCCCACTACTTCGACATCCGCTACTACTTCCGCTTCTTCTTATTGTGATCGCGGTCGTGTTATTCTTGCTACAGCCCTTGTTCCAGTTGAAAATCGCGGTTCTACCTTTAAGTTGCGTGCTCTTCTTGACCCGGGCTCTGAAGTTTCATTTATATCGGAAGATGCACAGAGACGCCTGCAAATACCCACTCAATCTGTTCAGGCGCACATATCAGGAATGAACGCCGCTGTAACTTCAACTGCTTCGAAAATTTGTTCACTCTTAATTAAGTCGACACAAACAGATGATTTTACATTATCTCTCAATGCACTCGTTTTGGAAATGCTCATATGCGATTTGCCATCTTGTGCCGTAAATCCCAAGGATTTATCCGAATCTATTGATTTTACCCTTGCAGATCCAAACTTTTTTCATAGCTCTCGCATTGATCTCGTATTGGGTGCAGATATTTACCCATCCCTAATTCTAGATGGACTTAAGAACGATGTGTTTGGGTCACTATTAGCCCAAAATACAATCTTCGGTTACGTACTCTCCGGTCCACTTCTTAAAACTCATCAGTGCTTTTCAAGTTTTCTTTCATTTTTTAATGAAGTGTCCCTGGGAAAGGAAATCTCCAAATTTTGGGAAAAAGAGGAAGTCACTTATAAAAAGGAAAGGTCGCCTGAAGATCAAATTTGTGAAAACTTCTATCAAAAAATGACTTATCGAAATCCTGACGGTCGTTACGTGGTTCAACTCCTCTTTAAAGATGATTTATCTAACTTAGGTTTCTCACGAGATAATGTAATGAAACAGTTCCTACGTACAGAATTATCACTTTCGAAAAAACCTGAATTCAAAACTGATTATAATAATGTGATAAGGGAGTATCTCAGTCTTAACCAAATGAAATTAATCACTCCAATTAAGGAAGATTTTGGAAATTTTTCCTACTACTTGCCACACCACGCCGTAATCAAACGCGATAGTACCACAACTCGTATTCGGGTCGTATTCAATGCCTCTAATCCGACTTCAAGCGGTAAGAGTTTGAATAACGTTCTTTACACAGGTCCAAGTTTACAATCAGATCTCATATCCTTAATTTTAAATTGGCGATTTTATCGATATGTTTTCAACGCAGATGTCGAGAAGATGTATCGACAAATTCGCGTTCACCCGAAACACACACCCTTTCAAAGGATTCTTTTTCGAAAATCTGATGACAGTCCAGTTGAAGATTTTGAACTTCAAACCGTCACCTTTGGTATTAATTAAAATAATAAATAAAATAATTGCGCTCCTTATTTAGCAATCCGTACAATGTTGCAATTGTCAGAAGATATCAAAGACAAGTTTCCGTTAGTATCAAATATTTTAAAGAAAGAATCTTACGTCTATGATGTCTTGTCTGGTTCACACAGCCTAGCAGAGCAATGGCATGTCAAAATGAGTTTTTTTTTTTTTTTATAATTGACGCGTGCAAAAGGGGTTGCGAGTACCCTTAAGTGACCGGATCAAGTCACAGCACGGGCCGAATGTATAGAGGAAGAGAGGGAGAGGAGGTACCGATGCACATTGGTTTTAAATGCCTGTGGATTGTAATGAGGAGGAAAAATCGTGCTGGGAAGAGCATTCCAGATTCGTGTAGTGCGGCTAAAGAACGAGTCTCTGAATTTGACTGTACGTCCGAAAGAGGGCTTGAGGGTGAATTGATGGGCATTCCTAGCGAGGCGTGTATTGCGGGTGAATTCTTGAAGGGGAAGAATGCAACTGGCTAATTCGTCTGAGCATTTCTTGTTGAAATAGCGGTAAAAAAGTGACAATGACGCGACATTACGTCGGTGTTCTAACGAGTCAATCGACTTCGCAATATTACTGTCACCTATAAGTTTTATCGCTCGCTTTTGAATTCTATCCAGCAGGTGCAGGGAGGTCTTAGAAGCACCTGACCAGATAGGAGCGTTATACTCAAGTTTTGGGCGTATGTATGCCTTGTATATTGTAGCCAGATCAGAGGGGGTGAAGTACTTCTTGCATCGTTTAAGGAAACCTAGACATTTCGCAGCATTTTTGGCGACCTCAAATATGTGATCGTTCCAACTAATTGTTGGGTTGATACACATACCGAGGATGGAAAGTCTTTCGGTTTCAACAACGCAAGTGCCGTTCATGGATAACGGCTGATTGATTTGTGATCGCTTTAACGACAGTAGACAGCACTGTGTTTTGGAAGCATTAAATTCCACTCTATTCTTATTTCCCCAATCGATTATGCTGTCAAGGTCGGAATTTAATGTGCTTAACATACGCTGCCGTTCCGAGTCTAAGGCCGAAGTGGAGGGACGTGAGCCAAGGAACGAATATGAAAAGCTGAGGGTACTGTCATCAGCGAAGGAATGAATAGGATTAGAAGTAGCAGACAAGAGATCATTTATAAAAATGAGAAAGAGTGTCGGAGACAAAACAGAGCCCTGGGGAACACCAGCATTAATATAGTGGATATCAGACTTGAATCCATCCAAAACTACTTGTATTGAACGATTCGAAAGGTAATTTCTAATCCATTGAAGAAGAGACTCATCGATTCCAAAAGCACGCATTTTCGACAAGAGAGCCTGGTGCCAGACCCTGTCAAATGCCTTAGAAATATCAAGCGCAACAATCTTGCTTTCTCCTGCATTGTGCAAAGATTGGTTCCACTTTTCAGTGAGATATGCCATCAGATCACCAGTGGAACGGTTGCTTCGGAAGCCGTACTGCCGGTCATTAAGAAGCTTCCGGGACTCAAGATATTTCATAAGCTGACGGTTTATCAGCGTTTCCATGACCTTGGAGAGAAGGGACGTTAGTGCTATGGGTCGGTAGGAGGTGGGTGACGAACATTCGCCCTTTTTAGGGACGGGCTGGACAAATGCAGTTTTCCACTTACTCGGAAAGAGCCCTGAAGAGTAGGACAGATGGAAAAGCTTACGCAGTGGTTTTGCCAGCGTAGAAGAACACCTCTTCAGAAGAACAGGGGGTATACCATCCGGGCCAGCGGATTTGTGTATGTTTAGATCTTTAAGTACTCTTGCTACTGTACGAGTGCGAAAATGGATTTGCCCCATGGAGAAATTTACGCTCTCAAGTACAGGTGGGGACAAAGTGTTATATGTTAGTTGATTGCCGGACTAAACTCCGCTGGATTTGCGTTACGGAAATGGACATCAAATTGCCCTGATCTCTTAAATCATCTTCCACCTGAACACTTATTAAATAAAGATTACAGAAAATTTGAAGAAGCCCTTTACACAAAGACACTCGGTATTCATTGGAACGCAAAGAGAGACACCTTTGAATTTACCTTACTCCCATTGGGTCAGAATGTCAAGTCTTTGCCCATAACTAAAAGGAAAGTCCTTTCACTGATTGCGAAATTATTCGATCCTGCCGGATAGCTGGCTCCTGTAATCATCTCTGCAAAAATAATAATGTAGCAAATATGGGGCGATTCAACCTCTTGGGATGACATTCTTGAACCTTCAATAGCTCAGAAGTGGGCAACCTTTATTGATAATCTCCCGAACATTGAAACTATTACCATACCACGTTAGATAAAATTTGACCCATCGACACCTATCCAATTACACGGGGTCAGTGACTCATCTGAAAGGGCCTACGATGCAGCTTTATAATTACGAGTTGAGCACACAGATAATACGTTTTCCACTCATCTTTTTTGCGCTAAAACCAAAGTCGCCCCTTAAAACAACTCACTCTTCCAAGGCTAGAACTATGTGCATCACTTTTACTCTCAAAACTCATCAAAAGGGTTGTTCCTGCAATTAACTACCCCATAGGCGAAGTCTTCTTATGGACAGACAGCACAATTGTCTTAGCTTGGTTAAAAAGACCTCCTCATTCATTAAAAACATTTGTAGGAAATCGAGTATCAGAAATTTGTAGAAATGTTGAAGGTAAGATCTGGTCACACATTTCATCCTGTGACAATCCGGCTGATGTAGCTACACGTGGTCTGACTCCGAACGAACTTCAAAGTAAGTCTTTGTGGTGGCATGGTCCAAGCTGGTTATGTCAACCTCAAAGTAGTTGGCCCCAATTGATTTCAGATACCCCTGACGATAGTGAACCTGAGATCCGCTTGTGTCAAGCATATGCAAATACTTGTAATTCAAATGTGGAGAATATAGTAACCCGATTCTCTTCATGGATTAGAATGATTCGAGTAATGAGTTACATATTCAGATTTATACGTAATACGAGACCATCTTTCAAACCACACACTGTACATATTCTTCATTCGTTCTCTCTCGTGATGAAGTCACATACACTAAGAATCATATTATTCGTCTTACTCAAGAATTGTATTTCATTAATGAATATGCTGCATTAGCTTACTATCAACCGATTTCCAAAAAGAGCAAACTATTAACTTTAAATCCTTCATTAGATAGCCACAAGTTGATGCGTGTAAATGGACGTCTTGCATGCTCCTCTCTCTCTTACAGTGAAAAATTCCCCATAATTTGACCCTACCATGCTCATATAACTGCATTGCTAATACAATTTATCCATCAGATGTCCTTGCACGGAGGTAATCAATTAGTAATCCGTCTCCTTCGTTCAGAAGTGTGGATACCAAAAATTAAGAACCTTGTAAAAAAATATATTCGGCTTTGTAAAATATGCACCTTACATAAAAAGAAACTACGAATACAAATTATGGCAGCTCTACCTGTTGAAAGAACTGCACTTACCGTCCCTTTCACAAACAGTGGTGTAGATTTTGCGGGTCCCTTTTCTCTCAAAATGGTTTCTGGTCGGAACAGTCGTGTCATGAAAGGCTACGTTTGTCTTTTTATATGTTTTGCCACAAACGCAATTCACCTTGAACCTACAAGCGATTTGTCCACTTCCGCATTTTTAGCAGCCTTCTCTAGATTTGTATCTCGACGTGGTTTACCAAGCACAATTTTTTCCGACAATGGAACTAATTTTGTAGGTGCCAGTAGACTGCTACAAAATGACTTTCGAAACTTTATCAAGGCATTTTCTGATCAGGTCACAACTAAATATCAATGTATCTCATGGAAATTTATACCACCTGGAACTCCCCACTTTGGTGGCCTTTGGGAGGCAGGGGTTAAGAGCTTCAAAAATCATTTTTGCAAGGTCGCAGGTAACAATAAGTTCACATTTGAGGAATTCTCCACTTTATTAGCAAGGGTCGAAGCATGTTTGAACTCTCGACCAATTTCCCCTTTATCTGAAAACCCCCATGACATTCCACCGCTGACTCCTGGTCATTTTTTACGTAGTGCTCCACTACTTTCTACTCCAGAACCAGATACATCTGGCTGCTCCTTAAATATCATTAATAGATGGGAAAAAGTTAAAATTCTACATCAGAGATTTTGTACTCGTTGGAAGGAAGAGTATCTCAAAGAGCTCCAACGAAGATACAAAGTTTCTCCATCGCAATGTAGAACTTAACGACCTCGTTGTAATTCGTGAAGAAAATCTCCCTCCAAATGAATGGCGGTTAGGCAGGATTGTGAAATTACATCATGGGTCTGATGGAAGGGTTCGGGTAGCTGATATAAGAACTGAAAGGGGTGTCATTTCGCGATCGATCACTAAGCTTTGCGTTTTACTGCATAATTGACATGTATTTATATCTACCCAAACAACATTTTCAATGAACTTCATATGTTGTATTGATTATTCTATACTGTGCACTGAACTCAACAATTTACGTATGCTAAATTTGATTTAAGATGAAACGAAACCTTTAAAATCTATTTGTATATAACTTCAATTTTGTATATAATTTCAATTGTATATAAGTTAAGTTGTCTACCTTATGAATTCCTTCCTTACTAACTTCCCTACCTACGGAGTGAGTGGAACCCCTCCGTTAACAAAAGGTTTCCCCCTAGGTTAAGTTACCGTTATTGTTACTTAATTGCAGTAATACTGCAAGGTGGCCGGCAATGTTCAGTTGAAAACTAGATGTCGCCACACATTAATTGAACTCAACCAGAACCAACTTCCCTATACTAATTTATCTTAAGCTCTTCCATAAATGTATCATGCTCTCAGTCTCTCTTCTATTCCGAACGCCGAAGGTTAAGCATCAAAAAATAAATCTCTTCCCAATTGTAACTTGGTTTTTTTTTTCTCTTTATCCATCTCCCTTTCCATACTCCTGAGTCCCATTGTGTGACTCAACAGCGACCCTGTATCAGACGCCATGTCCATGAGAGTGGTAGGAGATGCAGTGTGCGAGGTCATCAAAGCTCCAGTGCGAGTGGAACCAAAGACCATTGCATTTTAATCGAGAGATGACCTTAAGTGTAAATCGCATGATGTAATGATCACGGTGTGGGAAAAGGGGGAGATTAATTAGTGCATTAAAAGCAGAGCCAGGCGTATTGGAGAGAGCCCCTGTGCAGCCGAGACAAATTGTTCTTTGAAACTTGGAGAAAGCAGCAGTCACGAATTTGCGCGAAAGGTTGTTCCACCAAACGACTGATGCATAAGAAAGAATTAGTCTTATCATTGCCGTGTAGATCCAAACGGATGTTTCGGGTGACAGACCCCAGGTTTTGACAAAAACTCCCTTACATTGCCAGGAGACTAAGTTCACCTTGGGGGTTTTTGTCTCAATGTGTCTTTTCCAGATAACTTTTCTTTCCAGGATAACAGCTATATAATTGGCTTCATTGGAAAGTGAGATATTGACGCCTTTAAGTACTAGTTAAGTACCAGTCAGACCTGTCAGATTCCTCTTTCTCGCAAAGAGAACAACCTGAGTGTTAAGAGGGTTGACATTCCGTCTGCCCACTTTCACTAACGACCGCAAGGCATGGTCCGGTTACTAGTATGGCTACATCATCTGCATAAGACTAAGCGCTTTTTTTACATTTTGAACACATTTTTATTTCAAATTCATTGCAGACTTATGTACTAGACAAAAAATGCTTAACACTAGTTGGACGTACTTTGTTTTCTTTTTCCTACAATCTAACTTACTGGCCCTCGACGGGCACCTTAAGCTAAACTTATCCTTAATCTATTGTCTTTCTTTAATCTACATGCGTGCACCTAACCTATGTACATTTGTATACACATGAGTACACTCAATGTACAAATGTGTATACTTAGATTTTTTTTTTTATATGTACATTTATATACAAAGCTTACAGCTATTTTACACTATCAAAACTTACAACTATCTTACACTAAGTCTGTAAGTCGGCCATAGGTAGCTGGATTACATCCGCTGCAAGACCGACTACTCCCTTGAAGGAGATCTGTGCTACCCATTCTACCCCGGGTCTAAAGGGTTCGACGAGGGAGTTCCCTCTCTCAGCCACCAAAACTTTCGATGTTGGAACGCAACATCTCTCATATCCCGACTCGACACCGCCATACTAAAGCGGAGGAGATCTTCCTCAGCTCGTTGTGCGACGGAACGGTCGCAGTTGAGTATCCCATCCACAGTTGAACGGGCGATGTGAAAGAGGAGCGGTACCCCATTTATGTCTTGTATAAGACCATGTTTATCAAAATGGAGAAATGCTTCTAAGGGGACGAAGCCAGTTTGACGTAACCTGTGGGTTGGGGTAGCACGCCCCAGAGATCAAGTTATTAACAGAGTTAATCGCTCTCGCAGTGTCACCTCGAATCAACTTCACCAGGAAATTGTCCACTTGTATCAGTTTCGCCCTGTTGTATAAGACCTCATTAGAGTAGAATTTTATGTACTGGGACTCTGGTGTTCTGTAGAGGCGAAGGCAAGCCCTAAGACAAGCCCTCTCAAACACCCGATTCTTTTCCATTAAGCTTGCACTCACGTTGAACCACACGGGATAGTCATAACTGAGCATTGGCCATATGAAAGCCAGATAGCAGATTACTTTCACCCTCGCATCGATTTGGCTGTTGTAAAACAGTCTCTTTGCAAGGGTAAAAGCGCCTCGGGCTCTGGCCAGAGCTGCATCTACATGTTTGTTAAAATATAGATACTGATCTAGCCAGATCCCCAGGTATCTGACTACAGTCCTTTACGTCAGTGGTTGCCCGGGTCGTCCAACAATTGAGAACTTTCGCCAATTCTTTTTTGTATCTGCCGAAGCCTTATACAACGGCGTTCTGAAGTGAATGGTTTCCGACTTCTGAAAGTTAATATTCAACTTCCAGTCATCGCAATCTCTCATGAATGAATCAAAGTCACCCTGCGCTAGCGTAGTGATATCCCCGATTTTTTTGGCCTGATCTGTACACGATCAAGTCGTCAGCATACGCAATGGTTTGAGGAAGAGAACTTATTAGATCGCTCAAGAAAATGTTGAACGGGATCGGCGAATTAACGGCACTCTGTTGGAGACCATTTTTTACTTCAAAAATACCTGTAGAGATCACGTTGCCATTCCTGACTACGAACCGCCTACCAGTAAGCATGTTGTGCAGTAGGAACAGCATTGGTTTACCAATGCCTAGCCGATTGAGCTTTTAGAAAAGTCCTTCTAACCAAACGGTGTCGAAAGCCTTCTCCAGGTCAATCAAGCAAGCCCCCGTACATTGTTTCTGGCTCTTATACCATTGGATATCCGACACCAGTTTCGACGCGGCATGAATAGTGTCATGCACTGCTCTGAAACCGAATTGGTTATCCGGAATTATATGTTTGTCCTCTGTCCAGTTGATCAGAGCTTTATTTATCATCTTCTCGAATACCTTGCTGATGTTCGGGAGGAGATTAATTGATCGGAGGTTTCACGGATTCTTTTCCGCGCTTGGATATGGGTTGTAGAATCGCAGTTTTCCAATGCCCCAGATAATGTGCATTATTCAAGGCATTGTTAAACAGGATTGTGTACATAGTAACCACTTCCAGGGGGAGGTGTTTTAGCACAATGTTGGAGATTCCATCGATTCCAATTGACTTTTTCTTCTTTAGTGATGCGAAGACCGCTTGAAGATCTGCCTTCGAAATCTGCCATATTATCGTCATTGAACACGACAAAGCCACTGTTCTCAGATCGGCATTGTTGCAGATCTTCTCGAAGTTGCGAGTTGCTAGAGTGCACGCTATTCTTCAGGTTGTGGGTTAAGCGAACACTCCCGTTCACCTTGTACACTTCCTGGAAAGCTGCTCCCCGTACTTCAACTTTTTCTTGCGGATCTTCGACCACAAAAAAGTCATCGTCGGGAACGGCGTTGTTTGGATCAATACCCGCTTTAGTCAGTCTCTGTTCATTGTCTGGCATCCTGGGGAGCTTAAGACACAGAAGATCGCTATTTTTCCTTCGAAAGAATTTATTAATTTGTGGAAACATGCTCGGGTTGTTAGATCTAACAGCCCGAATCTTAGTGTTCCAGTACTTGTTCACAGAAACTCTGTAATTCTGTACAATTATTAATAATTAAAGTTTATACGTTCTTAATGAGCGATTTCAGTGTCCTAACATCCTCGCTACGTCTGTCAGTATACCGCCTGTACAAGGTTTTTAATCTTGACAAGAGCCTACTTTTTTGTTGGTGGAGTGCGTCAATTGTCGCATTGCGGTACAAGTTTTAATTGTTCGTGCGTGTATATCGTGGTATCGTACTGTCCATAGTTTGTTTTATTGTTTCGTCCAATTGAATTAGATACATGTCAATCTCTTCGTTTGACAAGTTTCTATTGGACGGAATGTGAAGCGCATTCGAAGAGATTGCTCGAGTCATTTGACAGGACAAGCGTGGCCAACGCGCTGTACTATAATTGTAGGTATGCGTTTGGACAAACTCTCATAATTCCGCAATGTCGTTAGGGATTTTGAATTCGGCACTAAGTCCGCAATGATCACTGAGATACACGAAAGTGTTCAAAAAGTTCACCGCTTGTCCGTTTGTGACAGTCAGCTGCAGTCTTGTGTCTAACAGCAGGATATAGAAAAACAACCCGCTTCTGGGGAAGGACGAGATCTCTGTTGCTTTCAGATCGAGTTAATACTCAACACTATGCAAGCAAAACCAGCTGTGAAGCAGGTCCCCTCTGTCATTGGAAACTGTGTTTCCCCAATATCCATGACGGGCATTTAAGTCCCCGGCCAGAATAAAATAGTTCTCCTCCGAATCCAGACATAGACATCGAAAGAGTGCATCGAGCTCTGTTATAGTAGTTCTAGAATTGAGGGAGCCGGAGGAGTAGACCGAAACCGCATATAGCTTTCTCCCGCTACGGAGCGAAATGCAGACAATGCAGGCCTCCAGCACCTGAAACCGTCGTACTTCACTACTATACACTACTTTGTGTTTAATATTATTCTTAATGAAGATCGCAACACCGCCTCCACCATTGGAGTTGGGCCGGTCCCTTCGAATAACATTATATTTGCTGTGCTCCAATATGCCTCTCTAGGTTAGCTTGGTTTCGCTAATCAGACAAAGTTCTATAGAGCTCGTTCTTTCGAGGGATGCCTATCAATGAATTTGCATTCATTGCAAGGATCTTAAAAGTACTCTCCGTCTGCGCATCCATCAGGACAGGTGACATGCTGGGTTCTGCAGGAGCGCCAGAATTTTGGCAACCTGCTCCTTTAACCGATTCATACGCCTTTCAATGATAGATTTCCAGTCGGGCGTTGGATAGTGTGCTTTTGGCACTGAGGGTGTCGCAACCTTTGGTACTTGCTGCTTTTCCGTTCTCCTTTGACTTGACGCCATTTGGGCGAAAGTCACTTCAGGAGTGACGGGTGTAGCTGCTCCGAGTGGCTTTTTCACAGGAGTCTGCTTCTGCAGAACCACTTTTACTTCCCGCTCTTGGAATCTAGGGCAACCCCGATAATTAGCGGTGTGCCCCGCGTTCCCGTAGAGTGCGCATTTGAGCTGACTTCTGTCAGCTGCTCTGTCTTGCCCCAGGGGACAATTTTCCGCAATGTGGTTCTCGCTGCACTTTACGCATCGAGGCTGCATTTTGCAGTTCGACGCGGCGTGCCCGAACCTTTGACAGCGAACGCATTGAAGAATGCCATCGCTCCTGTATATACTTTCCCAAATGCAATCCCAGTCATCTAATGTCTTGATTTCATTTAGGTTACCGGGTTTGCTTGTGGGTATCATTTGTATTATATAAAAGGGAAATTTCCGCCCCTCCCTCAGTCGTCAAAGAGCTTTTGCTTGTGCATGACATCCCATATCGGCCACTTCTCGTAGTGTATTTTACTGATAATTTAGCCAAAATTTCCAAACGCCGCAGATCCCCGAACTCTGACGGTGTTTCCAATCCCTCAGATAAGAAACACCGAAATATGAGTGCTACTAGTGCGGGTACAATAAACTCAAGGTACAATCGTTTCAGTGCCTTTCGACGTATGCTCGATAAAGACGATGATGATATGGACGAAATTATCTCACCAAGTGAAAACATGCGGAAAAAGGAACATGTGCCTCCTATTAAATTGCTTGGCAAAACAAGTGACCATGTTCACAGTTTAATGAAATCATTAAATATCTCCGAATATTCTATTAAAAAAATCTCCATTGGCATAAAAATATTGTGTGAAACATTAGTAGCATACAACTGTGTAGTGTCCCATTTAAAAGAGAACAAATGTCAATTTTTCACCCACGACATGAAAAGTGTTAAGGCATTCAAAGTAGTTTTGTTTGGACTTGACGATCTAGATGTTGAGTTATTAAAATCCAAACTTATTGAACTCGGACTGAAGTGCATAGACATAAGAAAAATTACTAAAATCTATGAGCAATATAGTGAAACACTTTATTTAATCTCATTGGAGAATGGTTCAGTCAAATTAAACGACTTAAAAAAACGCTACCTTTATGTTCTTCACACACAAGTCAGATGGAGCTTTCAACGAAAGTTAAAAGGTAAGCCGACACAATGCCATAGTTGCCAGATGTTCGGACATGGTGAGCGCAATTGTCATATAAAGACATATTGTGGCATTTGTGCTGGTTCTCACAAAACTGCTGATTGCAACAAAAAAGACGCTTTCAAATGTGTGAATTGCAATGGCTCGCACAAAGCTAGCGATGCTTCTTGCTCGGTTAGATCGAAATACCTAGAGTTTAGAAGCAACTTAGCCAGTCGCAAGAATCAATATCATCAGCTGACAAAAAAGCTTTCTTCTCAACGAAAGCTCCCGTCACTGCTCCAGCAAACAACATGCCGAAGCAACTAAATCTGTCATCAATGACAGATTTTCCCGCCCTTTCTCATCAAAATAAACAACAAGTGGATGCCGTCAGCTGTATGCAGCTGCCGAGTACATGGCAGAGTGCTACACACCAGCCCAGAGGCTCATTCAGCAACAACAACAATCTCTTCACTATGGATGAATTAAATGTTCTAGTTATGGAAATGATAAGTAAATTAGCTACATGTAAATCAAAAGCAGATCAATTTCAAGTTGTCGCACAGTTAGCTACTAAATTTTTGTACTCTAATGATAAGTAATAATATGGTAGATAGTAACTTAAATATTATAACATGGAATGCTAAGGGGATTCGAAGCAAAAGCATAGAATTCCTTGACTTTTTAAACAGAAACAACGTTCATATAGCCTTAGTAACAGAAACTTGGCTAAATCAAACCTACCGCCTATCCACCCCGAATTTTAAATGCTATCGTCTTGATAGAGCTGTTGGAATTGGCGGTGGAGTTGCAATTTTTGTGAGAAGATCGGTTCAACACTCGCTCTTACCTATTATTAAAACACAATTAGTTGAAAACTTAGGAATTGAGGTGAGGTTATCAAACCAAAAAACAATAAAAGTCATGTGTGTTTATTTTCCTGGTGCTACTGTGTCGAACGTAAATAAAACTAGTCTAAGAAATGATCTCCAAAAAATGTTTACCTTACATGATGATTACTTAGTTGGAGGCGATCTGAACTGTAGGCATAGAGATTGGGGTTGTGCACGTGCAAATGCGTGGGGTGATATACTTTCAAATCTTAGTGTTGTGCTGCCTATTACGTTAATGTTTCCTCTTAGTCCAACTTATGTACCTGCTGGTTCACGTGGCCGTCCGTCTGTACTTGATATGTTTATTACTAACTGTCCTGGCTATGTAACTCAACCTGTATCACTTAATGAATTAAGCTCAGATCATAATCCTGTGTTTTGCAAACTTCTGTTGTCCAGTATAGAAATTGTCCAATATATCCAGGACATAAGACACACAAATTGGAAACGTTTTAGAACAAGTATAAGTCAGAAACTTCAGCAGGTTAATACTGATTTAGACCATATAACCTGCAATCAGGATGTAGACTCTCATGTTTCGGACTTCACAAAGATAATTGTAGATTCAGCAACTGAAAGTACTCCAAATATAGCAAAAAAGAATTATTGCATTCAACTTCCTTCTTATGTTTTAAAGCTTATAAAAATAAGAAATATGCATAGAAGGAACTGGCAACGATACAGGAATATCGTATTCAGAAACGAAGTCAGTTACCTTAATAGGACTATCAAGGAGATTATTGTTCAACTTCGTAATGACACCTGGAATAACAAGCTTAAACACTTAGACAGAAATAAAAAGCCGTTCTGGAATATAGTTAAGTTAGTTAGAAATAAGAACAGTCATATACCGTGTCTTCGAAACTCGCTAAATTCTTATTTTTCAGATGTTGAAAAGGCTAATGCACTTGCCCAAACATTCGAACGTAACCATAACATATCCCGTCATCTGGGTGATATGCATACAGATACTCTGGTAAATAGTGCCGTTCAGACATTCAGAACGATAAACTCAGACACTCCTGTGAACGAATTTGTTAATGAAGATGATATTAAATTCTTTATCAACAATCTTGTAACGAGAAAATCTGGTGGGCTAGACTTAAACTTAAGGAATGCTTATCTCAAAGAGCTACCGAAAATTGGGATTAAGATGGTGGCATATGTTGTGAATGCCTGTTTAAAAATGCAATACTTTCCAGCCCAATGGAAATTAGCTAAAGTAATTCCAATTCTTAAAGCTGGTAAGCCTGCAGAAAATCCTGATAGTTACCGACCAATAAGCTTACTTAGCAGCCTGAGCAAATTATTTGAACGGATCTTAAAAGAAAAAATAATGAAGATTGTTGAAGATAGGAATATCTTTCCCAGAGTACAGTTCGGGTTTAGGCGTTATCACAACACATCACAGCAAGTTAAGAGAATCTGTAATCATATAAAAAGTAATCGTGCAGATGGTAAATCGACTGGCATGATTTTACTTGACATAGAGAAGGCATTTGTTTGGCATAATGGGCTACTTTTTAAAATGAACAATTTCAACTTTCCTTCTTATTTGTGTAAAATAGTTCTAAGTTTTCTGTCTGATCGTTGTTTCCAAGTCCATGTTAATAGTGGTGTATCCGATTTGATAACGTATAATGCAGGTGTACCCTAAGGGTCTGTCTTAGCTCCAATTCTATACAATTTGTATACATCGGATTTTCCTGAACTAGCCGAATGTGAAACTGCTATCTTTGCTGATGACACAGCTATATTTTCATCACATGTGTTTGCTCTTAACATTGAGAGCAATCTCAAATATGCGATGGAAATTGTCTTTAGTTACTGTGATAAATGGAAGATAAAGTACAATGAAGATAAATTACAAGCGATCTTTTTCACACGGAAAAGGAAACCTTGTTTTCTCCCTAGTACTAGCTTGCGGGTAAATGGAATCAGCGTAGAGTGGAAGAACTCCGTAAGGTATCTTGGTATACATCTTGACAGCAAATTGACTTTTCATGAGCACATCAAACAAACTCTTAAGAAAGTAAGCATCGCAAAAAAAATGCTTTACCCTTTAATCAACAGAAAATCTTATTTGTCCTTCACCAACAAAGTAACTATTCTAAAATCGATATTCCAAGCAATTATGCTTTACGGTTGCCCAGTATGGGGAAAAGCCGCACTGTGTCACATCAAGCAATTACAAATAGCTCAGAACAAAGTTCTAAAAATGATGTTGGACCTACCTCGGGATTTTTCCACCTTAAAACTGCACAAAAGAGCGGGTGTTGAGCTGGTTTATAAGCGAATATTAAAACTGACGGATAAGTTTTATAATTCATGTTCTTTTGCTGACAATCCACTAGTCAATGAGTTGAGTGATTGTATTCCTCAATATGTTTAACGTTTTTCGTACGGCATTACCTTACTTATTAAACATTAATAAATTAATTTATTTGTCTATTCATATACTTGTTTATTTACTTTTTTTTGTTTACTTATATATTATATATTATTATTATATATTATTTATTTATTGTGTTTATTTATTTATCTGTTTCTTTATTTAATAATTTATCTATATATTTATTGTTTTTTATTTTGTATTAATTTATTTATTTACTTATATATTGATTTATTTAATCATTTATTTGTTTTTATTATTTATTTATTTATTTTTTTTTATTTTCATTGAAGGTTTTTGTCATATTTTCCTTCAGTTTGTTTGCTTCCATTTTTATCAAATTTATATAGATTTAATATAAGTTAAACTCATTTTTCAGTAGTAAGATATATGATATATCAAATCTCTGAAATAGATGCTGTGCGATAGCTAATATCAATGTAAACATTTTATTACGAAATAAAAACTATCTAAAAACTATCTTCCGCCCCTCCCTCTTAGCATTTGCTGTGGTGAAGGGCTTGACCCCGACGATCTCGACACCATCACACACTTGCTCTCTGAGCAGTTGGAAAACCCTCTCCGCTCCTAACGGCATGCCTAACTTCAGCAAAATTGTCTGAAGTTTTTCTCCCTGTGGGGTTAAGAACAAGAACTCCGTCGTCGAACGCTTTAAACACGTCCTTAGAACATTATGCTGCTCTACTCTTTTGCAGCGGATAGTTTATTTATCGGCGCCTTTATTTTTGCTTATACTAAAGTTACCACTACCTATGGCTCTCTTACATACCTGTGCAGTTTGTAGAATGTCTCCCTTGAAGACATTTATCGGTGGCACTTTTTCTTTTTTAGTTGTTTGCTGCTGTTGCTGGTGTGCTGCTGGCTGCTGTTGTTGTTGCGCTGCTGTACGTTGCTGCTGCATACGTCGCTGTTGTGTGTCTAGTTGTTGTTGTTGAACTGGTTTTATTAGTTGTTGCTTTTTAAGCTGTGCTGACTTCTGCTGTTGCTGCTTCTTTTGCAGATTTGCAGGTTGTTGTTGTTGCTGTTGCATTTGCATTTGCGGCTGCAGCAGTGCAAAATTGACAGTGACGTGAAACCATCAAAAGATGCAACAGCGTACTTGATGGCTTCATCAGTAGCCACGGGCGATGACATATACCAGCTTCTACGTGTAATATTTGTCTGCTCATCCCCAGCTTCGGAAATCGGCACTGGTTTTGAGCCAACTGTGATCTGGTTACAAGGGAAGTGAGTCTCTAGCATGAGTTGGAGGGTCTCAACTTTAGAAGTGGTATAGGTATCGTGGCTGCAGTGGCGTAGTGGATAGAGTGCGACGCTCACATGCCGAAGGGTGTAGGTTCGATTCCCAGCTCAACACCAATTTTCGAAGTTTTACGGCACCACCTCTTTCGAGCTGCTGACGACACTCAAAGAGTAATAACTGTCTAAGAAAGCTTCTCAAATTTCGCCGTTCGGAGTCGGCAAAAAACTGTAGGTCCCTTCTACTCGTAAGAGAACAGTAGCGCACACAACACGGGTAGTTGATGAGCAAGCTAGGTCCTGGTACCCCTATGTTCTGTCGCGCTAAACAATTATTATCATAGTTTCGGGTTTTCTTAGTGTATTCAGCGTTGCTGCTTTATTTTTTTGAGGACTTTCACTAGTTTGCTAGTTTCACTGAGTGTTTCGATTTTCCCACAAAAATCTTCATAAGAGGCACTTTTCGAAGCCCGAATAAGCCTCTTATATTCATTTTGTTTTGATCGATACAGGTCCTAGTCCTCTTCCAGATTGGTTTTGAGTGACCTATTCAGAAGTTTTCTGTTCTGAATTTTGGCACAGTGCGATTTGATAACTCTTCCCTAAACTTAAGCCAGTTTGTTCTCCAAGGGTTCCTGCTCTTCTGCGAGATGTTAGTTTTAAATTCGATTCGGAACTCTATGTATGTTCTTAATGCATTTTTATTTATCTTAATTCAGTTTCTTACACGCTGGACAAAAATACTTAAAACTAGTTAGTTAGTAACTATGTCCGTATTAATATACGGATGCGTACATCAGGGCGTATGTGTTAATTATATGTTTAACATATACGTATATATATATATATGTGTATATCCACTACGTCGTGGTGCACATTTTTTTAATTTTTTATTTTCTTTTTCGTTTTTATGTATATTGTTTTTATGTTTTTATTTTTTTTCCTTTTTTGTCTATAAAATACCTTAAAACTACCTTAACATATGTGAGTAAGGTCAACTCACCCAACTACCCCGTCATATGCCTAAAGAAGTTAGCTGCACCGAAGGCTGGTTTTGGTGCAGCCACCAATAAAAACCCCGTTCCTTTGCAGACACTGCTCTGTCGCTGGCAGAAATCGCTCTACTGAACCATAGGTGTTCCTCGTGGTTGCGAGCGACCGGATTCTTAGCACAGACTGTGACTCTTTTACAAGTGGCTATTGTAGCTTTCCGCCGTCCGTTTAAACCGTTTAAAATTGCGGAACTATAAGTAAAACCTAGAAGCTAGCCACAACGCGAATACTAACCTCTCAATTCCAATCTCAGAACAAGCAAGAAAGCACCACCACCGAACATTTGATATCCGTTGTGATCATTATTATTTACGAGTTACTATGAATGCCTAATTAAGACTGTTATACACTTATCATCGGACATTTTCTCACTAAACTTTACACTCTATTTGGAAATAGATAATAAAGTTTAGTGAGAATAATTGAACTTATGTATATATAATTTAATATGTATCTCTTTATAATATACTATTTATGTAACAACGTCTCTGTTAAATGAAGCCTTTAGTAATATTTTAGATTTGAGAAATATCAACTGGGAAGTTTAAGAATCCACATGCACTGTTCATGCGCAATTTGTTCTCTTTCTAAATTTTTATATCCTGTCAGCATCTAAGTTTATGATTTTTATTTCAAACATTTCTGTAAATATTCATTAAAAAGTTCCTGCTTGAATGAAGCATGAACTGTTGTTTTTTTTTTTTTAAAAAGCGGTTTCTTCTTATCTTCAATTTAGTCATGTATAAACTCTCTCTTTCTAATATTTTGAGCGAGTAGGAAACTGTTTAAATAGCTCACACATATTCTCAGCTAAGCAAAAAATCCCTATCTGTGAATAAAAAATTTAAGGAAATGTTATAAACAACGCTGTAGAAATTCTACTCTATCCTTGCCTTATCTGCTCAGAACGAAAGGAAGCACCTGGTTCAAACAAAATCATGTTCACTATGCTGAAACATTTGTTAGATGAGTATTTGGTAAGATATATACAACAATATAATTTCATACAGAAGGAAAAAAACCTTTTTTTTTTTAAACAAAGGTTAAAATGTTCGGCCGCACGTGGCCTGTTAAAGGACCCCACATTCCACCTGCAAAACCAAAAATCATTGTCCTTTAAACGTTTGCTGGGGTCGTCAACAGTTGATCCTTCATTATCCGAGGCATGACGTTGTCTTTGAACTAATAAGTTTTACTTGGTGGGGAAATTACCCTCACACACAAGCCACAGACTGGCAGGCCAGGCCCTTTATTTAAAACCTCGGACAGAGGGGTTCGCTGCATACATTGGTTCACCACACAACGGGTGTTGTGATGGCTATCCAGGAACACCATGTGGAGGCCTAAAGTCAACTTGACCTGTACACTTACGAGGATAGTTTCGGCAGCTTGCCTTCTTAAGCGCAATCAACAACGTTACCTCGCGTGAACAGCCCCATGCCCCCCGCGTTGATCATAGGGTATTGAATAAAGCGACAGAGAGTGATAGCTATCCCCTACCCCTTATCGATGGCCACTTAGATCGTCTGAGTGGTAAACATTTTTTCGTATCTGGACTTGAAGATCGGGTTTCATTTCGTCAAGTTATCAGAAGAGTCGATTACGTTCACCTCATTCACGACTCCTTTAGGTCAATATGAATATTTGAGAAAGCCATTCGGGCTGAAATATGTAACCAGCGGTTTTCGAAAGTTATATGAACTATGTTTTCGAACACATGATAAAGATAGGTAAAGTTATTGCCTATGTTGATGCCTTACTTGTCACGACTGAGAACTTAGAGGAACACCTTGAAATTCTCAAGGAAGTAATGCAAATTATCGTTGAAAAGGGGCTGCGCTTGAGAGTCGACAAGTGTAGGTTTTTGTTAGAGAAGAAGTAGTGTATAAAAATTACCAAAGATGGAATATGGTCAAATGAGAATAACCTCAGTGCAGTGCAAAATTTTTGGGTACCGTCAAGTACTAAAGATGTACAAAGTTTTCTCGGTTTTTTCTCTTACTTTCGCAATTTTATTAAAAATTTTACCATTATTGCAAAATCTTTGTATGACTTGTTAAGTCGTAACAGTCCATTTATTTTGGGCATCAAGGAAATGTAAACTTTTGAGTCTTTGAAAGCGAAATTTCTCTCATCGCCTGTCCTAGCAATTTATAATCCTCTTTCCACTACGGAATTATATTGTGATCCTAGAGGCATAGGGTTTGGGACAGTTCTAAGGCACGTGCAGTCGGATGGAAAGTTCCATCCTGTTTTTTTCTTCTCAAAACGGGCGACTGATTCAGAAAGCAAGTATCACAGCTATGAGTTGGAAACTCTATGCCCCGCGAAGATTTAACATTTATTTGATTAGTTTATGCTTTAAAATCGTAACTGATTTTCAAGCTTTAAAGCTGACATTAAAAAAAAGTCTTTGTATCCGCACATGGGCTTTGGAAATGCAGAAGTTTGATTTTGTGATTGAACACAGAAAAGGGGATCGAATGACAGACGTTGACGCACTTAGTCGTTTATTTAACATTTTATTTGTAGAAGAGGAATCTTTCACATATTCTCATCTAAGCACAAAATCCCTATCTGTGAATAAAAAATTTAAGGAAATATAAAGAACGCTGTAGAAATTCTACTCTGTCCTTGCTTTATCTGCTCAGAACGAAAGGAAGCACCTGATTCAAACAAAATCATGTTCACTATGCTGAAACATTTGTTAGATGAGTATTTGGTAAGATATATACAACAATATAATTTCATACAGAAGGAAAAAAACTTTTTTTTTCCAAAACGAAGGTTTGAAATGCACATATGTGACTAACTAAACACTAAGATAATTTTTGTCAGATTCTTCTTCTTTTTCTTGTGGCGCTATAGTCCGAGGTGGACCTGGGTCTCAACCAACATGCTTCTCCAGCCAGCACGATCTTTCGCCAGCTGTCTCTAGTTGCACACTTCAAGTTGGTTGAGGTCCTTCTCCACTTTTGTGCGCCACCTTAGTCTAGGTTGTCCTCTGTTGCGTTGTCCAAATAGCTCAGATTCAAGGACTTTTCGGGCCGCAGCAGTGATGTCCATACGCTCTACATGGCTTAGCCATCTTAAGCGTTGTATCCGTAGACGCTTGACAAGGCGCATGTCGGTGTACAGCCCATAGAGTTTCTCGTTAAATCTTCTCCTCCAGATACCATCAACGCAAAAAGGACCGAAAATCTGACGCAAAACTTTTCTCTCGAAAAGACTAAGGGCCTCCTCATCCGTTTTTGCTAACGTCCAAGATTCCGCGCCATAAAGTAGGAGTGGGATGATCAAGCTATTATATAAAGCGAGCTTAGTCCTTCGAGAAAGTGCTTATTACTCTATTGCCTCTTGAGCCCAAAGAAACATCGATTGACAGGAGTGATTCTGCGTTTGATTTCGGTACTGATGTTGTTGTCCCTGTTTACCGCGGAGCCAAGGTAGACGAAGTCCTTGACTACCTCAAAGTCGGCCTAGTGTGCTGTTCTGCTGCCTAGTGTGACGCTCTGTCCGAGACGTCGATGCTGTGCGTCCTCCCTAGATGACAGCATGTACTTAGCCTCATTTACCCGCGGACCCATTTTAGCCGCTTCTGCTTTAATGCCAGCAAACGCCTCATTGATGGCTCGCTGTGTTCATCCAATCACGTCAATGTTATAAGCGTAAGCTAGCAACTGACTTCTGGAAGATCGTGCCTCTTGGTGTTGACTTGTGAGTTACTCAAGATCTTCTCAAGGAAGATGTTAAAGACGTCACATGACAGTGCGTCGCCTTGTCTAAAACCTTTATTGACATTGAAGGTTTCGGTCCGCTCCAGCATCTGGGTTCGACTTCAGTTTGGATATTGTTACCTTCACCTCGTCTAAATCGGGGGACGGATTTCTTGTCTATCATCGTTCAAATCGTGTTGCCTTATAGGCGTCGTGGTTGTCTGCATTTGCTTGCCTGCACTCGTCGTCAAACTATGGGTTCCTACTGGGTGGTGATGTGAAACCCAGCACCTCAGTGGCAGCTTCTTTGATGGCTTCTTGACAACGCTTTCAGTCTTCTTTTATGGTTAGTGCAGGCAGCGTCGAACTCTGAGCGAGTTTCAGGGAGACTCGGTTGGCAAAGTTACCAGCGATCAGTTGCGATTGAAGCTTTCCGACGTCAAACCGTATTGGCCTGTCTCCACTCCGTTGATCTCTCTATATCCGGGTTCTTACCATGGCTACAACAAGGTGATGATCCGAGTAGATAAACGCTACCTTCTCTCTCTCTCTAAAGTAATCGCTGTAGCAGGTATCGCAGTTCGTCATCGTTTTTATGCCAGTTTCATCCCTTCCTGGATGGCGGTAATTTCTGCCTTATAGCAGTCAAGGGCCTTCGCAAGTTGTTCGGCCGCACGTGGCCTGTGAAAGAACCCCACATTCCACCTGCAAAACCAAAAAACATTGTCCTTTCAACGTTTGCTGGGGTCGTCAACAGTTGATCCTTCATTATCCGAGGCATGACGTTGTCTTTGAACTAATAATTTTTACTTGGTGGGGAAATTACCCTCACACACAAGCCACAGACTGGCAGGCCAGGCCCATTATTTAAAACCTCGGACAGAGGGGTTCGCTGCATACATTGGTTCACCATACAACGGGTGTTGTGATGGCTATCCAGGAACACCATGTGGAGGCCTAAAGTCAACTTGACCTGTACACTTACGAGGATAGTTTTGGCAACTTGCCTCGCGTTGATCATAGGGTATTGAATAAAGCGACAGAGAGTGATAGCTATCCCCTACCCCTTATCGATGGCCACTTAGATCGTCTGAGTGGTAAACATTTTTTCGAATCTGGACTTGAAGATCGGGTTTCATTACGTCAAGTTATCAGAAGAGTCGATTACGTTCACCTCATTCACGACTCCTTTAGGTCAATATGAATATTTGAGAAAGCCATACGGGCTGAAAAATGTAACCAGCGGTTTTCGAAAGTTATATGAACCATGTTTTCGGACACATGATAAAGATAGGTAAAGTTATTGCCTATGTTGATGCCTTACTTGTCACGACTAAGAACTTAGAGGAACACCTTGAAATTCTCAAGGAAGTAATGCAAATTATCGTTGAAAAGGGGCTGCGCTTGAGAGTCGACAAGTGTAGGTTTTTGTTAGAGAAGAAGTAGTGTATAAAAATTACCAAAGATGGAATATGGTCAAATGAGAATAACCTCAGTGCAGTGCAAAATTTTCGGGTACCGTCAAGTATTAAAGATGTACAAAGTTTTCTCGGTTTTTTCTCTTATTTTCGCAAGTTTATTAAAAATGTTGCCGTTATTGCAAAACCTTTATATGACTTGTTAAGTCGTAACAGTCCATTTATTTTTGGCATCAAGGAAATGTAAACTTTTGAGTCTTTGAAAGCGAAATTGATCTCATCGCCTGTCCTAGCAATTTATAATCCTCTTTCCACTACGGAACTACATTGTGATTCTAGAGGCATAGGGTTTGGGGCAGTGCTGATGCACATGCAGTCGGATGGAAAGTTCCATCCTGTTTTTTTGTTCTCAAAACGGGCGACTGATTCAGAAAGCAAGTATCACAGCTATGAGTTGGAAACTATATGCCCCGCGAAGATTTAACATTTATTTGATTAGTGTATGCTCTAAAATCGTAACGGATTGTCAAGCTTTAAAGTTGACATTAAAGAAAAAGTCTTTGAATCCGCGCATGGGCTTTGGAAATGCAGAAGTTTGATTTTGTGATTGAACACAGAAAAGGGGATCGAATGACACACGTTGACGCGCTGAGTCGTTTATTTAACATTTTATTTGTAGAAGAGGAATCTTTCACATATTCTCATCTAAGCACAAAATCCCTATCTGTGAATAAAAAATTTAAGGAAATATAAAGAACGCTGTAGAAATTCTACTCTGTCCTTGCTTTATCTGCTCAGAACGAAAGGAAGCACCTGATTCAAACAAAATCATGTTCACTATGCTGAAACATTTGTTAGATGAGTATTTGGTAAGATATATACAACAATATAATTTCATACAGAAGGAAAAAAACTTTTTTTTTCCAAAACGAAGGTTTGAAATGCACATATGTGACTAACTAAACACTAAGATAATTTTTGTCAGATTCTTCTTCTTTTTCTTGTGGCGCTATAGTCCGAGGTGGACCTGGGTCTCAACCAACATGCTTCTCCAGCCAGCACGATCTTTCGCCAGCTGTCTCTAGTTGCACACTTCAAGTTGGTTGAGGTCCTTCTCCACTTTTGTGCGCCACCTTAGTCTAGGTTGTCCTCTGTTGCGTTGTCCAAATAGCTCAGATTCAAGGACTTTTCGGGCCGCAGCAGTGATGTCCATACGCTCTACATGGCTTAGCCATCTTAAGCGTTGTATCCGTAGACGCTTGACAAGGCGCATGTCGGTGTACAGCCCATAGAGTTTCTCGTTAAATCTTCTCCTCCAGATACCATCAACGCAAAAAGGACCGAAAATCTGACGCAAAACTTTTCTCTCGAAAAGACTAAGGGCCTCCTCATCCGTTTTTGCTAACGTCCAAGATTCCGCGCCATAAAGTAGGAGTGGGATGATCAAGCTATTATATAAAGCGAGCTTAGTCCTTCGAGAAAGTGCTTATTACTCTATTGCCTCTTGAGCCCAAAGAAACATCGATTGACAGGAGTGATTCTGCGTTTGATTTCGGTACTGATGTTGTTGTCCCTGTTTACCGCGGAGCCAAGGTAGACGAAGTCCTTGACTACCTCAAAGTCGGCCTAGTGTGCTGTTCTGCTGCCGAGACGTCGATGTTGTGCGTCCTCCCTGGATGATAGCATGTACTTAGCCTCATTTACCCGCGGACCCATTTTAGCCGCTTCCGCTTTAATGCCAGCAAACGCCTCATTGATGGCTCGCTGTGTTCGTAAAATCACGTCAATGTTATCAGCGTAAGCTTGCAACTGACTTCTGGAAGATCGTGCCTCTTGGTGTTGACTTGTGAGTTACTCAAGATCTTCTCAAGGAAGATGTTAAAGACGTCACATGACAGTGCGTCGCCTTGTCTAAAACCTTTATTGACATTGAAGGTTTCGGTCCGCTCCAGCATCTGGGTTCGACTTCAGTTTGGATATTGTTACCTTCACCTCGTCTAAATCGGGGGACGGATTTCTTGTCTATCATCGTTCAAATCGTGTTGCCTTATAGGCGTCGTGGTTGTCTGCATTTGCTTGCCTGCACTCGTCGTCAAACTATGGGTTCCTACTGGGTGGTGATGTGAAACCCAGCACCTCAGTGGCAGCTTCTTTGATGGCTTCTTGACAACGCTTTCAGTCTTCTTTTATGGTTAGTGCAGGCAGCGTCGAACTCTGAGCGAGTTTCAGGGAGACTCGGTTGGCAAAGTTACCAGCGATCAGTTGCGATTGAAGCTTTCCGACGTCAAACCGTATTGGCCTGTCTCCACTCCGTTGATCTCTCTATATCCGGGTTCTTACCATGGCTACAACAAGGTGATGATCCGAGTAGATAAACGCTACCTTCTCTCTCTCTCTAAAGTAATCGCTGTAGCAGGTATCGCAGTTCGTCATCGTTTTTATGCCAGTTTCATCCCTTCCTGGATGGCGGCAATTTCTGCCTTATAGCAGTCAAGGGCCTCCGCAAGTTGTTCGGCCGCACGTGGCCTGTTAAAGAACCCCACATTCCACCTGCAAAACCAAAAATCATTGTCCTTTAAACGTTTGCGGGGGTCGTCAACAGTTGATCCTTCATTATCCGAGGCATGACGTTGTCTTTGAACTAATGATTTTTAAGAGGTGGAGAAATTACCCTCACTCACAACCCACAGACTGGTAGGCCAGGCCCATTATTTAAGCCCTCGGGCAGAGGGGCTCGCTGCATACATTGGTTCATTATATAACGGGTGTTGTGATGGCTATCCAGGAACGCCACGTGGAGGCTTAAAGATAACTTGACCTGTACACTTACGAGGATAGTTTTGGCAGCTCGCCTTCTTAAGCGCAATCAACAACGTTACCTAGCGTGAACAGCCCCATGCCCCCCGCGTTGATTATAGGGTATTGAATAAAGCGACAGTGCGTGATAGCTATCCCCTACCCCTTATCGATGGCCACTTAGATCGTCTGAGTGGTAAACATTTTTTCGTATCTGAACTTGAAGATCGGGTTTCATTTCGTCAAGTTATCAGAAGAGTCGATTACGTTCACCTCATTCACGACTCCTTTAGGTCAATATGAATATTTGAGAAAGCCATTCGGGCTGAAAAATGTAACCAGCGGTTTTCGAAAGTTATATGAACTGACTGACTTACTTGTCACGACTGAGAGCTTAGAGGAACACCTTGAAATTCTCAAGGAAGTAATGCAAATTATCGTTGAAAAGGGGCTGCGCTTGAGAGTCGACAAGTGTAGGTTTTTGTTAGAGAAGAAGTAGTGTATAAAAATTACCAAAGATGGAATATGGTCAAATGAGAATAACCTCAGTGCAGTGCAAAATGTTCGGGTACCGCCAAGTACTAAAGATGTACAAAGTTTTCTCGGTTTTTTCTCTTATTTTCGCAAGTTTATTAAAAATGTTACCATTATTGCAAAACCTTTGTATGACTTGTTAAGTCGTAACAGTCCATTTATTTTTGGCATCCAGGAAATGTAAACTTTTGAGTCTTTGAAAGCGAAATTGATCTCATCGCCTGTCCTAGCAATTTATAATCCTCTTTCCACTACGAACTACATTGTGATTCTAGAGGCATAGGGTTTGGGGCAGTGCTGATGCACATGCAGTCGGATGGAAAGTTCCATCCTGTTTTTTCTTCTCAAAACGGGCGACTGATTCAGAAAACAAGTATCACAGCTATGAGTTGGAAACTCTGTGCCCCGCGAAGATTTAACTATCAGGTGGCGGTTATTTGGCGCTGATGTGGTGGGAACTGAAAACCTAAGTTCTATATCACAGAAGTGCATTTTGGTCTTTCTTCGGAAAACCAAGAAATTACATTAAATGAAGGTTACTGCCTGGTAGTACAATGGACCAGTATTTGAGTCTGAGCGCTCCAGTGTAGTTGATCCCAACCTCAGACAAAAAAACAATCTATTTTCGGTAACCCTAGAAAGATTATTTCGGATCGTGGAACGCCTTTCACCTTGAACGCTTTTGAAGATTACTGCAGAGAACAAGATATCTCTACACTTGCTCTTCACAACGGGAGTACCCAGAGGCAATGGACAGGTCGAGAGAATCATTCGGATTCTTGTGCCATGCTTTAGTTTCGACATGTGGATTAGGTGCAACAAATCATTAACAACACCCCACCTAGGAGCACAAAGATTTCACTATTCAAGATCTTGACCGGAGTTGAGATGCGGATATCCAAGAGATTCTCAATGAAGAGATCATCGAAGAATTTGACATGCGAAAATTGAACGTAAAGAGATACGAAAACTAGCAAAAACAAATATCGCAGATTTACAAAGGGAAAATTGAAGGTATCAACTCAGGAAGCGTAGGGAAGCTCAGGTGTATAAGGCCAACGACCTTGTTTCCGTCAGGAGGACTCAGTTCGGAAGTGTACTAAAGGTGAATCCGAAATTCTTAGAGTCTTACAGGGTTGTTAGGTTGTGTAGGCATAGTCAATATGAGGTCGAAAAAGTAGGAGATCAGGCTGACCCGGGGCGCATTACCACTGCCGCTGATGGCATGATGCCTTGGGTGAAACGGGATCGGATTTCTCTCGTTGCCGAATGTAGAGGCCTTAAACTACGACACTGGACAAAACGGACGAAATACATAAGACGACAATACTGATACGAGAGAAAAGACAGAGACCAAAAGAAAACGCAAATGGGTCAGTCATAAAACTCCACCCTAAGAGTAAGTTCAGAGTGTGCGCAGACCGTTTGTTTCCTCAGGCTTGTTTTGTTGTGATTAAACAAATAAAATTAAGATTCAAGAAGTGTTTCTTTTTCTGTTAATTAAAATCGAGCCAATTTAATTGTTTAAAAAAACTAACCATGTGTTTCATTTGCATTTTTCCATCAACCTGAATTGTGGGAAGAGAATCCCACATGTATATATACCAAAAACGAACACTGCTGAAATGCTGTTGGATATGAAATGTTTTTTGTTTTTCTGTCTGGGGCATACACAAATAAATTTAGAGTCTTCCCGTGTGAACGGGCCACATACAGTTGTCCCTGAGAGAAACACGGGCTTTCTTAACTTAGGCCACACACTTGTAAAGGTTGTCCTTGTGCCTTGTTGATGGTAATGACAAAGGTGAGTCCAACTAGAAACTACAAGCGTTTAGATTGGAAGTGCAAATCAGTTGGAGTCATTGGAAAGCGAGGCACTAAGCATTTTCTCCTTTGAAATTTCAATTCAGTATGGTTGTTTCGGTGATATTGGCATTATTTTTTTATCACAGTAGCAGATGATTTATAAGTTTTCGCTTCTCACCTTGAATGATGAAATTTATGAGGTTAATACCGTTGTATCAGCTTTTTTGTATTTGATGTGAATACACAGAAGTCTGGTCGCAATGAGATACAGACAACAAAATTAGTGCACCTAAAAAAAGTTGTTCGTTTGCTTTAAGATCAGTGCTTCCAATGATTTTAGGTGCGCCATAGTACACTTATCTTATATGAGAATTTGACATTTTTGGAGTACTTTACCCATTCCAGAATTTTTGGTGGTATTGCATGTTAGTGCTTGCTGTTAGTGTAACGACAATTTTAGTGCAAAATGCTTAGTTTGACCGCTATCCGAAAGTGTTGCCGCAAGATCAGATGAAAATATAGTTGCATGTATAAGAGAAATCAGAAATTTCTTACCCATGCTTCCGGGTGCATCTAAGAAATACAATCCACTGTCTTGTCATGTAATCATAATCGTGCCGTACAATATGCGTTGTTCTGGAATTTTATATATCGCGATCGGAAAGTTTGTCCACAGGTCGCTTAACATTCTAAACTGGATTAATCCTTTGTTAGCGATTGTATCCTCAATCAAAACCAATGCTTAATTATACATTTCTGGTGGGAATTCAATATCCGGATTTTGGTGAGTGGTACGCAATCAGTGTACGATAATGGGTATGTGATAATCCATGTTTTTGCCATTCGATTAACTAAGTTTAACAGCATGTCTTCCTAAAAACATGATGCAGTGATGTAACGAAATCCGTTAAAGATGTAAAGATGTAGTTTTCAGGCCGTTGCAGTTTAATTATAATAACAACTCAAACTTCTCAAGAAGAAATTTGTATAACCCGAAACACTACTATTTATATATGATGGAGTCTGTTTAGCGCCTAGTGTAAGAATTAAGATCTGCTTTGTGCACTGAGTGCTCGAAATGTGAGTATAGCGTTATTGTGCTCAGCCGATTGTATCAAAAAGCTTTTTAAATTCTCTGTTGGATTTCCCATCATTGCCTTATCGCGCTGCCCTGAGAGAAAATGTTTCATCTGCACCGCTTCGTCTGAAGAAAAGCACTTTGGCGTCGGTTGATTGAGACCAGTGGTTTTAATAACAATCCTAATCTTTTCTCATTTGAAAAAATTAAAAGTTTAGTAATTTATCTGATTTATCTAAATGTAATACCAAAGTTGTTCAATTTAAGGTAATTGCATATATAGCTACTAAGTATTTATACACAAATGTCAAATAATATGTTAAACAATACTTTAGGAATCTTAAGTTGGAATGCTAGGGTTATATATAGCAAAAAAATCGAACTATTGAACTTTTCGAAAATAACTACATTGGCATATGTTTTATTACCAAAACAGGACTTAAAACTAATATTATTAATTTATCGGACTCGGTTTACAAAAGTAACCGTGTAGATAGAATAAAAAGAAGAGGATGAGGTTCGTTTATCGGTTCAACACTCACTCTTACCGACAATTCGAACCCACTTTATGGATTATGTAGTTAAAGAACTCAATGCCAATAATAAATAAATCAAAATTTACTGCGTATATTTTCCTGGTGTTGTTTCAAATGCACAATATAAAAGACTTTTTCGTAGAGATTTGCGTTCACTTCTCTTGTCCAATGATGACGTTATACCTTCCGGTGATTATATCTGATTGGCAATGTATGCGTGCTAGTTCCTAGGGTAATATACTTTTTCAAGTGTTATCGCATTTAGTGTTCATTAATCGTTGTAGTTTATTGTCATGAAAAATAGCGGTCAATGACCTGTAATCTGACCCCTATCCTATCTGTATAAACTTTTTTTCTCGAAAAATTTTCGTAACGCAAAAACACAAATTGGACTAGATTTTGCCCTAATATTTATTTTTGACTTAGGGGGCTTAGTGATAACATAGACTCAATTTCAAGTCAGCAAGCATGACAATTTCATCAAGATAATAAACAACGCGATTAAAACGCGATGTGTTCCGGAAAAATTTAAATATAACAATCTAGTGGAACTGCCAAACTATATCGTAGAACATCTAAGGCTTCGTAATTCATTAAGATGCAATTGACTAAGATACCGACAGCCCAATCATATGTTCCATCTTAATTACCTAAATAAATTGATCGAAAATCTTTTTCTCCAGTTTCGTAACTCTAAATGGAACAAAAAGTTAAAATCTTTGGCTAAAAGTTGCAAGCCCTTTTGGAACATCTATAAAAAAATTAAGAATAAGAAAGAATGAGAAATTTCTTATTGAAACACCTACCAAATTCAGGTATTAAGTATCTTACGCTTCTTATAAGTTCATGTCTTAAGACCCCAATGCAAAAGTTGTACCAATGTTAAAACCAAGAAAGCCAGCAGGATCTTCTTCTAGTTACAGACCGAATTTTTCACGGCACCACCTCTTTCGAGCTGCTGACAACACTCAATGAGTAATAACTATCTAAGAAAGTTTCTCATACTTCGGCAATCGGAGTCGGCAAAAAACTGCAGGTCCCTTCTATTCGTGAGAGAACAAAATTTGGCATAATTCTTTTTTTTTCTTGTGGCGTTACAGTCCGGGGTGGACCTGGGCCTCAACCAACATGCCTCTCTAGCCAGCATGATCATCGCCAGCTGTCTCCAGTTGCGCACTCCAAGTTGGCTGAGGTTTTTAGTTTTAGTTTATAATGCATTTTTATTTACCTTAATTCAGTTTCTTACATGCTAGACAAAAATACTTAAAACTAGCTTACCAATGTAATCTACTGATCTTAATTCTAACTTACTGACTCTTCATTAGTACATTAAGCTAATCTAGGGTTTTGTTTTTTGCCTTTCGGCTTCATGTATTATTTAATTATTGTAATAAGTACTTAAACCTACATATATATATTTAATGAATTAATCCAAGAAAATTGTAAAAACTCAGATTTACATTTTTTATTTTTAACCTAACTTAATAAGCTATTTAACCAAACTACATACCTTAAAAATGTATTTACACCTAAACTTATGTCTATATACAATTATATAGACCTAAACTTAACTCTATTTAACTACTATAAATGGTGTTAACTATGTCCGTATAGCTATACGGACGCGTGCATCAGGGCGTATGTTTTAACTATATGCTTAATATATATATCCAATACGCCGTGGTGCACCTTTTTTTACTTTTTTTTTTTTCATTTTTATATTATTTTTTGTTTTTTTTTTTTTGCTTTTTGTGGATTTTTTTTGTTTTTTTTTCTTTTTTGGTCTATAAAATGCCTTAAGACTACCTTAACCTACGTGAGTTGGCTTTACTAACCCAACTGCCCCGTCATATGCCTTACGAAGATAGCGGCACCGAAGGCTGGTTCTGGTGCAGCCACCAATAAAAAAGCCGTTCCTTTGCAGATACTGCTCTATGGCGGGCCAAAATCGCTCTACTGAACCGTAGGAGTTCCTCGTGGCTGCGAGCGACGTCAGGCTCGTATTGAAGTCGCCTTTCCACTGTTCGGCGTACGACGTGGAAGATGATATGGCAGCCTTCACTATCTTGAATCAGGCTTTTAGTGTCCAAGTAGAGGACAGCTTCAGGTGGAATGAAGCCGTTAAGACGCACCCGTTCATGGTACATTTCATTTGGGTAGTAAGCCCCAAGGATCAGACTGTTGGTTGAAGCCATGGCTCGAGCAGTGTGACTACGAATCAACTTAATAATAAAATTATCTATCCTTATAAGGTTTGCCGCGTTGTATAGAACCTCATTGGGGTAGAATTTCTTGTACTGAGATTCTGGTGTTCGATATAAATGAAGACAGGCTCAAAGGCACCGCCTCTCGAACACCCTCATCTTTTCCATCTGGGAAGGACTCACGTTGAACCACACAGGACAACCATATACCATGATTGGCCGGATAAGGGCCATGAAGCAGATTACCTTCACCCTGGTGTCGAGTTGACTGCTGTAGAGCAGCCCTCTTGCCATAGTGAAAGCATTCTTAGCCCTGGTCAGAGCTGTATCTACATGTATACCATCACATAGATACTGGTCCCACCAGATGCGTAGATATCTTACTACACTTTTCACGGCTAATGGCCGTCCCAGTGGGTGAACTATGCCGAACTTGCGCCAGTTCATTTTCGTGTCCCTTGAGGCTCTTTACAACGGGGTTCTGAAAAGAATAGCTCAACACTTCTTGTAGTTGATTTTCAAATTCCAGTTTTCGCAAAATCATTGGATCGCGTTGAAGTCACTCTGCAACAAACCGTTTATTTCTTCTACCTTCGGACCTGATCTGTACGCGATTAGATCATCGGCAAACGCTATTATGTTAAGCATAGAACCTATAAGATCGCTAGTGAATATAGTGAACAAGATCGGTGAACCCACCGCCCCTTGTTGCAACCCATTTTTTATGTGGAACACAGTGGTTTCCATTTTTCACAAGGAACTTCCTACCTGTTACCATGTCGTAGATCATATATAGCAATGTTTTATGAATGCCAAGCCTGACCAACTTGAGAAAGAGACCTTCTAACCATACGGTGTCAAAAGCCTTTTCCATGTCGATCAATTAATTTAATTTATTAATTGTTTTTCCTCAACCCATTCTATCAGAGCTCTAATGACTATCTTCTCGAATACCTTGCTTATGCACGGAAGAAGACTTATACAACGGAGATTCATCGGGATGAAGGTATCCTTGCCCCGTTTCGGAATTGGCTGTACCACAGCTGTTTTCCAATGAGCCGGGTGATCTGCATTACTCAGCGCATTGTTGAACAGAGTTGTGTATACGTCCACCGCCTCAGAGGGTAGATGGCGCAGAACAATATTAGGTATCCCATCTATTCGCACTGACTTCTTCGTTTTCAGTGAGTTGAGGATACATTGGAGTTCGTTTTTTGAAATAAGGATGGAGTTGTTTCCATCATCGGCGATGACATTATTTGCCGGAAAATCGTCACTGAACCTGGTGAAACCAGGGTTCTCTGATCGCCATTGACTTATTTCATTCCGAAGAGAGATATGGTTTAGCATGGCTCCGTTCTCCAGATCGTGATTCGGACTACGAGTTTCGTTGACCGTACACACTCTCTGGAAAACAGCACCAATTGCTTTCACCTTCTCTTGGAGATCCTCAACTACGAAATAGTCATTGTCAAGCACAACCCTATCAGGATCAATGCCAACTGTAGTAAGTAGGTTCGCGTTGTCTGTTGTTCTGTCAAGTCGAACGCTCTGAACGTCATTATGGTCTTTCCTCCGAAAGATTTTATTTACTTGTGGGAACATCTTACAGATCTTAAAGCCCGAGTCTTATTGTCCCAATGCAAGCTTACTGCTAATCTGTAATTATGTTTTATTAACTGTTGGAGTACTTTGATTTGTGACTTTAGAGAGCGAATCTCCACATTCTGTGGATCTGTAAATCTCCTGTACAAGAGTTTAAGCCTTGACAGGAGCCTACTTTTTTGCACGTGAAGTGCATCGATTATAGCATTCCGATAAATGTCGCCATCATCGGTTTGTGCTACCTTCGGAATAGTTTTGTCCATTGTTCGTTTTATGACTTCGTCCATTTGTGTGAGGTACCCATCAACCTCTTCGTTAGGTTCCTGTTCGTCGGAGGATTGATCAGACTCGAACCTATTTCTCTGGCTAAGGTTCTAGAGAAACGTGGCCATCGCGCCTTATTGTAATTATAAGGATGCGTTTGGACATATTCCTCCAGTTCCTACAGCTTGTTCGGGAGCTGTATTACTGTAGTATTGTTAGTCGTCTGGCCATTAGAGCCGGGGCATTCTTTGGCGCTGTCCGTTGTGCCGGCTCTCTGCCTAACACCATTTGGGCGTAGGAGATGGCTCGCGTAACAGTAGTAGCTACAGCACGGGCTGTTGGCCTGGCTGCTACCTTTTTTCATTCCTTATCACCTTTACTCTCTGACGGAGTTCGTTGATTCGTGGACACCCCACATAGGTTGCGGGATGTCCATTTCCTCCGCAGAGTATACATTTAAAGGAGCGCCTTATCCTCGACTTCTTTCATACCTAAGGGACATTCCCCTTTGTTGTGGCTGAACGTGCATCGTGCGGAGCGGAACTCCATATTGCAGTTCTCCGCGACATGCCCCAGCCTTCTGCACTTCGCACATTGAAGTGCGTGGTCAGTTTTATCTTATTTTTCACACATTACACACAAACCGCCTACGTAACGGATTTTACGTAAGCTGTCGATTTTGGTGCTGTGGGATACCTGTACCAAGAAGAAGGGAAGTGCTTTCTTCTTCGCTCTCGCTGAAGCAGTGATGAAGGGCTTAACCCCAACACACTGGACCTCGTCGCTCTCAACTTGGCTCAGCTTGTTGAGGAGAACCTTCGGGTCAGTGGAGGGATTCATGCCTTTGAGGAGCAAGGTCTGTGGCCTTTCCCCTCTAGGGGTGTACGTATAGAAGGAATATATAGAAACTACATTGTGATTCTAGAGGCATAGGGTTTGGGGCAGTGCTGATGCACATGCAGTCGGATGGAAAGTTCCATCCTGTTTTTTTTCTTCTCAAAACGGGCAACTGATTCAGAAAGCAAGTATCACAGGAAACTCTATGCCCCGCGAAGATTTAAAATTTATTTGATTAGTGTATGCTTTAAAATCGTAACTGATTGTCAAGCTTTAAAGTTGACATTACAGAAAAAGTCTTTGAATCCGCGCATGGGCTTTGGAAATGCAGAAGTTTGATTTTGTGATTGAACACAGAAAAGAGGATCGAATGAGTCGTTTATTTAATATTTTATATGTAGAAGAGGAATCTTTCACATATTCTCATCTAAGCACAAAATCCCTATCTGTGAATAAAAAATTTAAAGAAAAATTATAAAGAACGCTGTAGAAATTCTACTCTGTCCTTGCCTAATCTGCTCAGAACGAAAGGAAGTACCTGATTAAAACAAAATCATGTTCACTATGCTGAAACATTTGTTAGATGAGTATTTGGTAAGATATATACAACAATATAATTTCAAACAGAAGGAAAAAAACTTTTTTTCCAAAACGAAGGTTTTTAATGTACATATGTGACTAACTAAACACTAAGATAATTTTTGTCAGATTCTTCTTCTGTTTCTTGTGGCGCTATAGTCCGAGGTGGACCTGGGTCTCAACCAACATGCTTCTCCAGACAGCACGATCTTTCGCCAGCTGTCTCTAGTTGCGCACTCCAAGTTGGTTGAGGTCCTTCTCCACTTGTGTGCGCCACCTTAGTCTAGGTCGTCCTCTGTTGCGTTGTCCAAATGGCTCGGATTCAAAGACTTTTCGGGCCGCAGCAGTGGTGTCCATACGGTCTACATGGCCTAGCCATCTAAAGCGTTGTATCCGTAGACGCGTGACCAGGCGCATGTCGCTGTACAGCCCATAGAGTTCCTCGTTAAATCTTCTCCTCCAGATACCATTAACGCAAAAAGGACCAAAAATCTCACGCAAAACTTTTCTCTCGAAAAGACTAAGGGCCTCCTCATCCGTTTTTGCTAACGTCCAATATTCTGCGCTATAAAGTAGGACTGGGATGATCAAGCTGTTATATAAAGCGAGCTTAGTCCTTTGAGAGAGTGCTTATAACTCTATTGCCTCTTGAGCCCAAAAAAACAGCGATTGGCAAGAGTGATTCTGCGTTTGATTTCGGTACTGATGTTGTTGTCCATGTTTACCGCGGAGCCAAGGTAGACGAAGTCCTTGACTACCTCGAAGTCGGCCTAGTGTGCTGTTCTGCTGCCTAGTGTGACGCTCTGTCCGAGACGTCGATGTTGTGCGTCCTCCCTGGATGACAGCATGTACCTAGCCTCATTTACCCGCGGACCCATTTTAGCCGCTTCCGCTTTAATGCCAGCAAACGCCTCATTGATGACTCGCTGTTCGTCCAATCACGCCAGTGTTATCAGCGTAAGCTAGCAACCGACTTCTGGAAGACCGTGCCTCTTGGTGTTGACTTGTGAGTTACTCACGGTCTTTTTGAGGATGATGTTAAAGAAGTCACATGACAGTGCGTTGCCTTGTCTAAAACCTTTTTTGACATTGGAGGTTTCGGTCCGCTCCAGCATCTGGGTCCGACATCAGTTTGGATATTGTTATCTTCACCTCGTCTAAATCGGGGGGACGGATTTCTCGTCTATCAGCGACCAAATCGAGTTAAAACATTCTGCCTAACAGCGGGACTTGGACCATCATCGCCGTTAAGGAGTCTGAAGAAATTATCTTTCCAGATTCTCAGCACAGATTGCGACTCTACCACCAGTTCATATTGATCCCGGCAGGCTTCGGTCAGAACTTTGTATCCTCCGGATTGCAGTTTGACCTTTCGGTAAAACTTTCGGACTTCATTCCTGCTATAACATCTTCGACCGCGCACTTCTCATGCTCCTTCTTTTTCCTTCTGAGAAGCTGGTGCTCTTCCCTTCTTCTCTGTTCGTAGAGCTCACGAACAGTCCTCGTCGTTCGATGCAGCGTTGCCTTATAGGCGTCGTGTTTGGCTGCATGCGCTTGCCTGCCCTCGTCGTCAAACTATGGTTTCCTTCTGGGCGAAACCCAACACTTCAGTGGCAGCATCTTTAATGGCTTCTTGAAAACGTTTCCAGTCTTCTTCTACTGTAAGTGCAGGCAGCATATAACTCTGAGCGAGTTTCAGGCAGGCTCGGTCGACCCCAACTATCAGCTGGGATTGTAGCTTTTTGACGTTCAATCGTTTCGGTCTATCTCAACTCCGTTGCTCTCTTGATATCCGGATTCTTACCTTCGCTACAATAAGGTAATGATCCGAGTCGATGTTTGCAACGTGATTAATATGGTTGACGGTTAATTGATGAGAAGATCGCCAGGTCCGTGTGTGTATGTACATTAATATGGTTGACGGTTAATTGATGAGAAGATCGCCAGGTCCGTGTGTGAATGTACAGGTGTGGCAACCGCGTGCTAGCCACAGAGAGGTTTCGCCCCGAGGCTAAGTCCAACAGTCTGAGTCCGTTTCCGGTTGTCTTGTCGTGCAGGCTGTGTTTTCCGATGACTCCAGCAAAGATGTCCTCCTTTCCCAGCTGAGCGTTGAAGTCTCCTAGAACGATCTTGGTGTCGTAGCTGGGGCATCGCTCGTATGTGCTTTCTAGGAGATCCTAGAAATCATTCTTTATGTTGTCGGCCTTTTCGCCTGTCGGGGAGTGAGCGCAAATCAGGCTGATGTTCCCCAATTCACCCTTATGCGGATTGTCATGAGGCGTTCGCTGACGGGGTCGTAGCTTAAGACTTTTTGCCTAAGTCTGCCTCGAACAACAAATCCGCATCCGAATAAGGGTTATCTTCGCTCTCTATAGCAATCACTGTAGTAGATATCAAAGTTCTTCATTGTTTTTTTTGGCAGGCCCATTTCATCGCACTTCCTGGATGGCGTTAATGTCTGCCTTGTAGAAGTCAAGGGCCCCCCAAGTTTTTTGGCTGCACGTGGCTTGTCCCTTAAACGTTTGCTGGAGTCGTCAACAGTTGATCTTTCAATATCCGAGATATGTTGTTGTCTCTAATTTAATGTTCCTTTTTACGTGGTGAGGAAGTTACCCTCACCCCCAAACCAAAGACTTATAGGCCAGGGTCATCCTGCAAACCCCCGGGCAGAAGGGCTCGCTGCATACATTGGTTCACCATACATTGGGTGTTGCGATGGAGTATAAGGATTAATAGAAAATAAAAGAAAA
>OY019134.1:22089587-22099587 GCA_955652365.1 Eristalinus aeneus
CAGTGTTATCAGCGTAAGCTAGCAACCGACTTCTGGAAGATCGTGCCTCTTGGTGTTGACTTGTGAGTTACTCACGGTCTTTTTGAGGATGATGTTAAAGAAGTCACATGACAGTGCGTTGCCTTGTCTAAAACCTTTTTTGACATTGGAGGTTTCGGTCCGCTCCAGCATCTGGGTCCGACATCAGTTTGGATATTGTTATCTTCACCTCGTCTAAATCGGGGGACGAATTTCTCGTCTATCAGCGACTAAATCGAGTTAAAACATTCTGCCTAACAGCGGGACTTGGACCATCATCGCCGTTAAGGAGTCTGAAGAAATTATCTTTCCAGATTCTCAGCACAGATTGCGACTCTACCACCAGTTCATATTGATCCCGGCAGGCTTCGGTCAGAACTTTGTATCCTCCAGATTGCAGTTTGACCTTTCGGTAAAACTTTCGGACTTCATTCCTGCTATAACATCTTCGACCGCGCACTTCTCATGCTCCTTCTTTTTCCTTCTGAGAAGCTGGTGCTCTTCCCTTCTTCTCTGTTCGTAGAGCTCACGAACAGTCCTCGTCGTTCGATGCAGCGTTGCCTTATAGGCGTCTTGTTTGGCTGCATGCGCTTGCCTGCCCTCGTCGTCAAACTATGGTTTCCTTCTGGGCGAAACCCAACATTTCAGTGGCAGCATCTTTAATGGCTTCTTGAAAACGTTTCCAGTCTTCTTCTACTGTAAGTGCAGGCAGCATATAACTCTGAGCGAGTTTCAGGCAGGCTCGGTCGACCCCAACTATCAGCTGGGATTGTAGCTTTTTGACGTTCAATCGTTTCGGTCTATCTCAACTCCGTTGCTCTCTTGATATCCGGATTCTTACCTTCGCTACAATAAGGTAATGATCCGAGTCGATGTTTGCAACGTGATTAATATGGTTGACGGTTAATTGATGAGAAGATCGCCAGGTCCGTGTGTGTATGTACATTAATATGGTTGACGGTTAATTGATGAGAAGATCGCCAGGTCCGTGTGTGTATGTACATTAATATGGTTGACGGTTAATTGATGAGAAGATCGCCAGGTCCGTGTGTGAATGTACAGGTGTGGCAACCGCGTGCTAGCCACAGAGAGGTCCAACAGGCTGAGTCCGTTTCCGGATGTCTTGTCGTGCAGGCTGTGTTTTCCGATGACTCCAGCAAAGATGTCCTCCTTTCCCAGCTGAGCGTTGAAGTCTCCTAGAACGATCTTGTCCTAGAACGATCTTGGTGTCGTAGCTGGGGCATCGCTCGTATGTGCTTTCTAGGAGATCCTAGAAATCATTCTTTATGTTGTCGGCCTTTTCGCCTGTCGGGGAGTGAGCGCAAATCAGGCTGATGTTCCCCAATTTACCCTGATGCGGATTGTCATGAGGCGTTCGCTGACGGGGTCGTAGCTTAAGACTTTTTGCCTAAGTCTGCCTCGAACAACAAATCCGCATCCGAATAAGGGTTGTCTTCGCTCTCTATAGCAATCACTGTAGTAGATATCAAAGTTCTTCATTGTTTTTTTTGCCAGGTCCATTTCATCGCACTTCCTGGATGCCGGTAATGTCTGCCTTGTAGAAGTCAAGGGCCCCCCAAGTTTTTTGGCTGCACGTGGCTTGTCCCTTAAACGTTTGCTGGAGTCGTCAACAGTTGATCTTTCAATATCCGAGATATGTTGTTGTCTCTAATTTAATGTTCCTTTTTACGTGGTGAGGAAGTTACCCTCACCCCCAAACCAAAGACTTATAGGCCAGGGTCATCCTGCAAACCCCCGGGCAGAAGGGCTCGCTGCATACATTGGTTCACCATACATTGGGTGTTGCGATGGAGTATAAGGATTAATAGAAAATAAAAGAAAACGGAGCGGAAACGATATTAGTTGAAAAAGTATTTCTTGATAAATTTTAATAAAAATTTGATTTTCAGTGACCATACCACACAGACAATAAGAAAATATATTACATAGTATAGCAACTACATATTTAAACCAGCTATTTACATAAAATCGCAGCAATCCGATGAAAATAAAATTACTATTTACGAACTTATTGGTCAATCAATGATGACGTATGGATGCTCTGTCTGGTTTGGTATGAATAAATGTCAAAATGCGCAAAATAAAACACTAAAAATGATGCTAAATCTACCTTGGCACTACTCAACAAGAGAATTGCACAAAAAAAACCAAACAAACAAACAAACAAACAAACAAACAAACAAACAAACAAACAAACAAACAAACAAACAAACAAACAAACAAACAAACAAACAAACAAACAAACAAACAAACAAACAAACAAACAAACAAACAAACAAACAAACAAACAAACAAACAAACAAACAAACAAACAAACAAACAAACAAACAAACAAACAAACAAACAAACAAACAAACAAACAAACAAACAAACAAACAAACAAACAAACAAACAAACAAACAAACAAACAAACAAACAAACAAACAAACAAACAAACAAACAAACAAACAAACAAACAAACAAACAAACAAACAAACAAACAAACAAACAAACAAACAAACAAACAAACAAACAAACAAACAAACAAACAAACAAACAAACAAACAAACAAACAAACAAACAAACAAACAAACAAACAAACAAACAAACAAACAAACAAACAAACAAACAAACAAACAAACAAACAAACAAACAAACAAACAAACAAACAAACAAACAAACAAACAAACAAACAAACAAACAAACAAACAAACAAACAAACAAACAAACAAACAAACAAACAAACAAACAAACAAACAAACAAACAAACAAACAAACAAACAAACAAACAAACAAACAAACAAACAAACAAACAAACAAACAAACAAACAAACAAACAAACAAACAAACAAACAAACAAACAAACAAACAAACAAACAAACAAACAAACAAACAAACAAACAAACAAACAAACAAACAAACAAACAAACAAACAAACAAACAAACAAACAAACAAACAAACAAACAAACAAACAAACAAACAAACAAACAAACAAACAAACAAACAAACAAACAAACAAACAAACAAACAAACAAACAAACAAACAAACAAACAAACAAACAAACAAACAAACAAACAAACAAACAAACAAACAAACAAACAAACAAACAAACAAACAAACAAACAAACAAACAAACAAACAAACAAACAAACAAACAAACAAACAAACAAACAAACAAACAAACAAACAAACAAACAAACAAACAAACAAACAAACAAACAAACAAACAAACAAACAAACAAACAAACAAACAAACAAACAAACAAACAAACAAACAAACAAACAAACAAACAAACAAACAAACAAACAAACAAACAAACAAACAAACAAACAAACAAACAAACAAACAAACAAACAAACAAACAAACAAACAAACAAACAAACAAACAAACAAACAAACAAACAAACAAACAAACAAACAAACAAACAAACAAACAAACAAACAAACAAACAAACAAACAAACAAACAAACAAACAAACAAACAAACAAACAAACAAACAAACAAACAAACAAACAAACAAACAAACAAACAAACAAACTCCAGATACCATCAACGCAAAAAGGACCAAAAATCTCACGCAAAACTTTTCTCTCGAATAGACTAAGGGCCTCCTCATCCGTTTTTGTTAACGTCCAATATTCTGCGCCATAAAGTAGGACTGGGATAATCAAGCTGTTATATAAAGCGAGCTTAGTCCTTTGAGAGAGTGCTTATAACTCTGTTGCCTCTTGAGCCCAAAGAAACAGCGATTGGCAAGAGTGATTCTGCGTTTGATTTCGGTACTGATGTTGTTGTCCATGTTTACCGCGGAGCCAAGGTAGACGAAGTCCTTGACTACCTCGAAGTCGGCCTAGTGTGCTGTTCTGCTGCCTAGTGTGACGCTCTGTCCGAGACGTCGATGTTGTGCGTCCTCCCTGGATGACAGCATGTACCTAGCCTCATTTACCCGCGGACCCATTTTAGCCGCTTCCGCTTTAATGCCAGCAAACGCCTCATTGATGACTCGCTGTTCGTCCAATCACGCCAGTGTTATCAGCGTAAGCTAGCAACCGACTTCTGGAAGATCGTGCCTCTTGGTGTTGACTTGTGAGTTACTCACGGTCTTTTTGAGGATGATGTTAAAGAAGTCACATGACAGTGCGTTGCCTTGTCTAAAACCTTTTTTGACATTGGAGGTTTCGGTCCGCTCCAGCATCTGGGTCCGACATCAGTTTGGATATTGTTATCTTCACCTCGTCTAAATCGGGGGGACGGATTTCTCGTCTATCAGCGACCAAATCGAGTTAAAACATTCTGCCTAACAGCGGGACTTGGACCATCATCGCCGTTAAGGAGTCTGAAGAAATTATCTTTCCAGATTCTCAGCACAGATTGCGACTCTACCACCAGTTCATATTGATCCCGGCAGGCTTCGGTCAGAACTTTGTATCCTCCGGATTGCAGTTTGACCTTTCGGTAAAACTTTCGGACTTCATTCCTGCTATAACATCTTCGACCGCGCACTTCTCATGCTCCTTCTTTTTCCTTCTGAGAAGCTGGTGCTCCTCCCTTCTTCTCTGTTCGTAGAGCTCACGAACAGTCCTCGTCGTTCGATGCAGCGTTGCCTTATAGGCGTCGTGTTTGGCTGCATGCGCTTGCCTGCCCTCGTCGTCAAACTATGGTTTCCTTCTGGGCGAAACCCAACACTTCAGTGGCAGCATCTTTAATGGCTTCTTGAAAACGTTTCCAGTCTTCTTCTACTGTAAGTGCAGGCAGCATATAACTCTGAGCGAGTTTCAGGCAGGCTCGGTCGACCCCAACTATCAGCTGGGATTGTAGCTTTTTGACGTTCAATCGTTTCGGTCTATCTCAACTCCGTTGCTCTCTTGATATCCGGATTCTTACCTTCGCTACAATAAGGTAATGATCCGAGTCGATGTTTGCAACGTGATTAATATGGTTGACGGTTAATTGATGAGAAGATCGCCAGGTCCGTGTGTGTATGTACATTAATATGGTTGTTTTCCGATGACTCCAGCAAAGATGTCCTCCTTTCCCAGCTGAGCGTTGAAGTCTCCTAGAACGATCTTGGTGTCGTAGCTGGGGCATCGCTCGTATGTGCTTTCTAGGAGATCCTAGAAATCATTCTTTATGTTGTCGGCCTTTTCGCCTGTCGGGGAGTGAGCGCAAATCAGGCTGATGTTCCCCAATTTACCCTGATGCGGATTGTCATGAGGCGTTCGCTGACGGGGTCGTAGCTTAAGACTTTTTGCCTAAATCTGCCTCGAACAACAAATCCGCATCCGAATAAGGGTTGTCTTCGCTCTCTATAGCAATCACTGTAGTAGATATCAAAGTTCTATTTACATATCCTATGAAAATAAAATTACTATTTACGAACTTATTTGTAAATCAATGATGACGTATGGATGTTCTGTCTGGTTTGGTATGAATAAATGGCAAAATGCGCAAAATAAAACACTCAAAATGATGCTAAATCTACCTTGGCACTACTCAACAAGAGAATTGCACAAAAAATACCAAGCAAACAAACATACAAACAAACAAACAAACAAACAAACAAACAAACAAACAAACAAACAAACAAACAAACAAACAAACAAACAAACAAACAAACAAACAAACAAACAAACAAACAAACAAACAAACAAACAAACAAACAAACAAACAAACAAACAAACAAACAAACAAACAAACAAACAAACAAACAAACAAACAAACAAACAAACAAACAAACAAACAAACAAACAAACAAACAAACAAACAAACAAACAAACAAACAAACAAACAAACAAACAAACAAACAAACAAACAAACAAACAAACAAACAAACAAACAAACAAACAAACAAACAAACAAACAAACAAACAAACAAACAAACAAACAAACAAACAAACAAACAAACAAACAAACAAACAAACAAACAAACAAACAAACAAACAAACAAACAAACAAACAAACAAACAAACAAACAAACAAACAAACAAACAAACAAACAAACAAACAAACAAACAAACAAACAAACAAACAAACAAACAAACAAACAAACAAACAAACAAACAAACAAACAAACAAACAAACAAACAAACAAACAAACAAACAAACAAACAAACAAACAAACAAACAAACAAACAAACAAACAAACAAACAAACAAACAAACAAACAAACAAACAAACAAACAAACAAACAAACAAACAAACAAACAAACAAACAAACAAACAAACAAACAAACAAACAAACAAACAAACAAACAAACAAACAAACAAACAAACAAACAAACAAACAAACAAACAAACAAACAAACAAACAAACAAACAAACAAACAAACAAACAAACAAACAAACAAACAAACAAACAAACAAACAAACAAACAAACAAACAAACAAACAAACAAACAAACAAACAAACAAACAAACAAACAAACAAACAAACAAACAAACAAACAAACAAACAAACAAACAAACAAACAAACAAACAAACAAACAAACAAACAAACAAACAAACAAACAAACAAACAAACAAACAAACAAACAAACAAACAAACAAACAAACAAACAAACAAACAAACAAACAAACAAACAAACAAACAAACAAACAAACAAACAAACAAACAAACAAACAAACAAACAAACAAACAAACAAACAAACAAACAAACAAACAAACAAACAAACAAACAAACAAACAAACAAATAAACAAATAAACAAACAAACAAACAAATTCCAGATACCATCAACGCAAAAAGGACCAAAAATCTCACGCAAAACTTTTCTCGCGAAAAGACTAAGGGCCTCCGGGCCTCCTCATCCGTTTTTGCTAACGTCCAATATTCTGAGCCATAAAGTAGGACTGGGATGATCAAGCTGTTATATAAAGCGAGCTTAGTCCTTTGAGAGAGTGCTTATAACTCTATTGCCTCTTGAGCCCAAAGAAACAGCGATTGGCAAGAGTGATTCTGCGTTTGATTTCGGTACTGATGTTGTTGTCCATGTTTACCGCGGAGCCAAGGTATACGAAGTCCTTGACTACCTCGAAGTCGGCCTAGTGTGCTGTTCTGCTGCCTAGTGTGACGCTCTGTGCGAGACGTCGATGTTGTGCGTCCTCCCTGGATGACAGCATGTACCTAGCCTCATTTACCCGCGGACCCATTTTAGCCGCTTCCGCTTTAATGCCAGCAAACGCCTCATTGATGACTCGCTATGTTCGTCCAATCACGCCAGTGTTATCAGCGTAAGCTAGCAACCGACTTCTAGAAGATCGTGCCTCTTGGTGTTGACTTGTGAGTTACTCACGGTCTTTTTGAGGATGATGTTAAAGAAGTCACATGACAGTGCGTTGCCTTGTCTAAAATCTTTTTTGACATTGGAGGTTTCGGTCCGCTCCAGCATCTGGGTCCGACATCAATTTGGATATTGTTATCTTCACCTCGTCTAAATCGGGGGGACGGATTTCTCGTCTATCATCGACCAAATCGAGTTAAAACATTCTGCCTAACAGCGGGACTTGGACCATCATCGCCGTTAAGGAGTCTGAAGAAATTATCTTTCCAGATTCTCAGCACAGACTGCGACTCTACCACCAGTTCATATTGATCCCGGCAGGCTTCGGTCAGAACTTTGTATCCTCCGGATTGCAGTTTGACCTTTCGGTAAAACTTTCGGACTTCATTCCTACTATAACATCTTCGACCGCGCACTTCTCATGCTCCTTCTTTTTCCTTCTGAGAAGCTGGTGCTCTTCCCTTCTTCTCTGTTCGTAGAGCTCACGAACAGTCCTCGTCGTTCGATGCAGCGTTGCCTTATAGGCGTCGTGTTTGGCTGCATGCGCTTGCCTGCCCTCGTCGTCGAACTATGGTTTCCTTCTGGGCGAAACTCAACACTTCAGTGGCAGCATCTTTAATGGCTTCTTGAAAACGTTTCCAGTCTTCTTCTACTGTAAGTGCAGGCAGCATATATATTGTAGCTTTTTGACGTTCAATCGTTTCGGTCTATCTCAACTCCGTTGCTCTCTTGATATCCGGATTCTTACCTTCGCTACAATAAGGTAATGATCCGAGTCGATGTTTGCAACGTGATTAATATGGTTGACGGTTAATTGATGAGAAGATCGCCAGGTCCGTGTGTGTATGTGCATTAATATGGTTGACGGTTAATTGATGAGAAGATCGCCAGGTCCGTGTGTGAATGTACAGGTGTGGCAACCGCGTGCTAGCCACAGAGATGTTTCGCCCCGAGGCTAAGTCCAACAGTCTGAGTCCGTTTCCGGATGTCTTGTCGTGCAGGCTGTGTTTTCCGATGACTCCAGCAAAGATGTCCTCCTTTCCCAGCTGAGCGTTGAAGTCTCCTAGAACGATCTTGGTGTCGTAGCTGGGGCATCGCTCGTATGTGCTTTCTAGGAGATCCTAGAAATCATTCTTTATGTTGTCGGCCTTTTCGCCTGTCGGGGAGTGAGCGCAAATCAGGCTGATGTTCCCCAATTTACCCTGATGCGGATTGTCATGAGGCGTTCGCTGACGGGGTCGTAGCTTAAGACTTTTTGCCTAAGTCTGCCTCGAACAACAAATCCGCATCCGAATAAGGGTTGTCTTCGCTCTCTATAGCAATCACTGTAGTAGATATCAAAGTTCTTCATTGTTTTTTTTTGCCAGGCCCATTTCATCGCACTTCCTGGATGGCGGTAATGTCTGCCTTGTAGAAGTCAAGGGCCCCCCCAAGTTTTTTGGCTGCACGTGGCTTGTCCCTTAAACGTTTGCTGGAGTCGTCAACAGTTGATCTTTCAATATCCGAGATATGTTGTTGTCTCTAATTTAATGTTCCTTTTTACGTGGTGAGGAAGTTACCCTCACCCCCAAACCAAAGACTTATAGGCCAGGGTCATCCTGCAAACCCCCGGGCAGAAGGGCTCGCTGCATACATTGGTTCACCATACATTGGATGTTGCGATGGAGTATAAGGATTAATAGAAAATAAAAGAAAACGGAGCGGAAACGATATTAGTTGGAAAAGTATTTCGGGATAAATTTTAATAAAAATTTGATTTTCAGTGACCATACCACACAGACAATAAGAAAATGCAATACGAGTATAGCAACTACATATTTAAACCCGCTATTTACAGGAAATCGCAGCTATCCGATGAAAATAAAAGTACTGTTTACGAACTTATTTGTCAATCAATGATGACGTATGGATGCTCTGTCTGGTTTGGTATGACCAAATGTCAAAATGCGCAAAATAAAACACTAAAAATGATGCTAAATCTACCTTGGCACTACTCAACAAGAGAATTGCACAAAAAAGGAGGATGTTCCCCAATTTACCCTGATGCGGATTGTCATGAGGCGTTCGCTGACGGGGTCGTAGCTTAAGACTTTTTGCCTAAGTTTGCCTCGAACAACAAATCCGCATCCGAATAAGGGTTATCTTCGCTCTCTATAGCAATCACTGTAGTAGATATCAAAGTTCTTCATTGTTTTTTTTGCCAGGCCCATTTCATCGCACTTCCTGGATGGCGGTAATGTCTGCCTTGTAGAAGTCAATGGCCCCCGCAAGTTTTTGGCTGCACGTGGCTTGTCCCTTAAACGTTTGCTGGAGTCGTCAACTTTTTCGATATCCGAGATATGTTGTTGTCTCTAATTTAATGTTCCTTTTTACGTGGTGAGGAAGTTACCCTCACCCCCAAACCAAAGACTGATAGGCCAGGGTCATCCTGCAAACCCCCGGGCAGAAGGGCTCGCTGCATACATTGGTTCACCATACATTGGATGTTGCGATGGAGTATAAGGATTTATAGAAAATAAAAGAAAACGGAGCGGAAACGATATTAGTTGGAAAAGTATTTCGGGATAAATTTTAATACAAATTTGATTTTCAGTGACCATACCACACAGACAATAGGAAAATGCAATACGAGTATATCACCTACATACTTAAACCCGCTATTTACAGGATATCGGAGCTATCCGATGAAAATAAAAGT
>OY019134.1:22102087-22104587 GCA_955652365.1 Eristalinus aeneus
CGGTCAGACTTTGTATCCTCCGGATTGCAGTTTGACCTTTCGGTAAAACTTTCGGACTTCATTCCTGCTATAACATCTTCGACCGCGCACTTCTCATGCTCCTTCTTTTTCCTTCTGAGAAGCTGGTGCTCTTCCCTTCTTCTCTGTTCGTAGAGCTCACGAACAGTCCTCGTCGTTCGATGCAGCGTTTGCCTTATAGGCGTCGTGTTTGGCTGCATGCGCTTGCCTGCCCTCGTCGTCAAACTATGGTTTCCTTCTGGGCGAAACCCAACACTTCAGTGGCAGCATCTTTAATGGCTTCTTGAAACGTTTCCAGTCTTCTTCTACTGTAAGTGCAGGCAGCATATATATTGTAGCTTTTTGACGTTCAATCGTTTCGGTCTATCTCAACTCCGTTGCTCTCTTGATATCCGGATTCTTACCTTCGCTACAATAAGGTAATGATCCGAGTCGATGTTTGCAACGTGATTAATATGGTTGACGGTTAATTGATGAGAAGATCGCCAGGTCCGTGTGTGTATGTACATTAATATGGTTGACGGTTAATTGATGAGAAGATCGCCAGGTCCGTGTGTGAATGTACAGGTGTGGCAACCACGTGCTAGCCACAGAGAGGTTTCGCCCGAGGCTAAGTCCAACAGTCTGAGTCCGTTTCCGGATGTCTTGTCGTGCAGGCTGTGTTTTCCGATGACTCCAGCAAAGATGTCCTCCTTTCCCAGCTGAGGGTTGAAGTCTCCTAGAACGATCTTGGTGTCGTAGCTGTTTCTGTGTGCTTTCTAGGAGATCCTAGAAATCATTCTTTATGTTGTCGGCCTTTTCGCCTGTCGGGACAGAGCGCAAATCAGGCTGATGTTCCCCAATTTACCCTGATGCGGATTGTCATGAGGCGTTCGCTGACGGGGTCGTAGCTTAAGACTTTTTGCCTAAGTCTGCCTCGAACAACAAATCCGCATCAGAATAAGGGTTGTCTTCGCTCTCTATAGCAATCACTGTAGTAGATATCAAAGTTCTTCATTGTTTTTTTTTGCCAGGCCCATTTCATCGCACTTCCTGGATGTAGAAATCGAGGGCCCCCCCAAGTTGTTTGGCTGCACGTGGCTTGTCCCTTAACGTTTGCTGGAGTCGTCAACAGTTGATCTTTCAATATCCGAGATATGTTGTTGTCTCTAATTTAATGTTCCTTTTTACGTGGTGAGGAAGTTACCCTCACCCCCAAACCAAAGACTTATAGGCCAGGGTCATCCTGCAAACCCCCGGGCAGAAGGGCTCGCTGCATACATTGGTCACCATACATTGGATGTTGCGATGGAGTATAAGGATTAATAGAAAATAAAAGAAAACGGAGCGGAAACGATATTAGTTGGAAAAGTATTTCGGGATAAATTTTAATAAAAATTTGATTTTCAGTGACCATACCACACAGACAATAAGAAAATGCAATGCGAGTATAGCAACTACATATTTAAACCCGCTATTTACAGGAAATCGCAGCTATCCGACAAAATAAAAGTACTGTTTACGAACTTATTTGTCAATCAATGATGACGTATGGATGCTCTGTCTGGTTTGGTATGACCAAATGTCAAAATGCGCAAAATAAAACACTAAAAATGATGCTAAATCTACCTTGGCACTACTCAACAAGAGAATTGCACAAAAAAAACCAAACAAACAAACATACAAACAAACATACAAAAAAACAAACAAACAAACAACAAACAAACAAACAACAAACAAACAAACAAACAAACAAACAAACAAACAAACAAACAAACAAACAAACAAACAAAGAAACAAACAAACAAACAAACAAACAAACAAACAAACAAACAAACAAACAAACAAACAAACAAACAAACAAACAAACAAACAAACAAACAAACAAACAACAAACAAACAAACAAACAAACAAACAAACAAACAAACAAACAAACAAACAAACAAACAAACAAACAAACAAACAAACAAACAAACAAACAAACAAACAAACAAACAAACAAACAACAAACAAACAAACAAACAAACAAACAAACAACAAACAAACAAACAAACAAACAAACAAACAAACAAACAAACAAACAAACAAACAAACAAACAAACAAACAAACAAACAAACAAACAAACAAACAAACAAACAAACAAACAAACAAACAACAAACAAACAAACAAACAAACAAACAAACAAACAAACAAACAAACAAACAAACAAACAAACAAACAAACAACAAACAAGCAAACAAACAAACAAACAAACAAACAAACAAACAAACAAACAAACAAACAAATAAACATACAAACAAACAACAAACTCCAGATACCATCAACGCAAAAAGGACCAAAAATCTCACGCAAAACTTTTCTCTCGAAAAGACTAAGGGCCTCCTCATCCGTTTTTGCTAACGTCCAATATTCTGCGCCATAAAGTAGGACTGGGATGATCAAGCTGTTATATAAAGCGAGCTTAGTCCTTTGAGAGAGTGCTTATAACTCTATTGCCTCT
>OY019134.1:22119858-22124858 GCA_955652365.1 Eristalinus aeneus
CTGAAAGATGATATTGGACTAGCTGCAGCCAACTTCCTCTAAAAAAGGAAATTCCGACTTCGGCAACTTCGCTCACATTCTCGTTTTTTCTAAACACGCATTAGTTTTGCTTTTCTTCCCAGACAATAAGGACGTGAAAATTAATTTTACTGAATTCAAGAAATATATATATATCATTAACTTTTCCATTTTACATTACAATTATAATTATTTTTATTATAATTATTATTATTATTATTATTATTATTATTATTATTATTATTATTATTATTATTATTATTATTATTATTATTATTATTATTATTATTATTATTATTATTATTATTATTATTATTATTATTATTATTATTATTATTATTATTATTATTATTATTATTATTATTATTATTATTATTATTATTATTATTATTATTATTATTATTATTATTATTATTATTATTATTATTATTATTATTATTATTATTATTATTATTATTATTATTATTATTATTATTATTATTATTATTATTATTATTATTATTATTATTATTATTATTATTATTATTATTATTATTATTATTATTATTATTATTATTATTATTATTATTATTATTATTATTATTATTATTATTATTATTATTATTATTATTATTATTATTATTATTATTATTATTATTATTATTATTATTATTATTATTATTATTATTATTATTATTATTATTATTATTATTATTATTATTATTATTATTATTATTATTATTATTATTATTATTATTATTATTATTATTATTATTATTATTATTATTATTATTATTATTATTATTATTATTATTATTATTATTATTATTATTATTATTATTATTATTATTATTATTATTATTATTATTATTATTATTATTATTATTATTATTATTATTATTATTATTATTATTATTATTATTATTATTATTATTATTATTATTATTATTATTATTATTATTATTATTATTATTATTATTATTATTATTATTATTATTATTATTATTATTATTATTATTATTATTATTATTATTATTATTATTATTATTATTATTATTATTATTATTATTATTATTATTATTATTATTATTATTATTATTATTATTATTATTATTATTATTATTATTATTATTATTATTATTATTATTATTATTATTATTATTATTATTATTATTATTATTATTATTATTATTATTATTATTATTATTATTATTATTATTATTATTATTATTATTATTATTATTATTATTATTATTATTATTATTATTATTATTATTATTATTATTATTATTATTATTATTATTATTATTATTATTATTATTATTATTATTATTATTATTATTATTATTATTATTATTATTATTATTATTATTATTATTATTATTATTATTATTATTATTATTATTATTATTATTATTATTATTATTATTATTATTATTATTATTATTATTATTATTATTATTATTATTATTATTATTATTATTATTATTATTATTATTATTATTATTATTATTATTATTATTATTATTATTATTATTATTATTATTATTATTATTATTATTATTATTATTATTATTATTATTATTATTATTATTATTATTATTATTATTATTATTATTATTATTATTATTATTATTATTATTATTATTATTATTATTATTATTATTATTATTATTATTATTATTATTATTATTATTATTATTATTATTATTATTAGTATTATTATTATTATTATTATTATTATTATTATTATTATTATTATTAGTATTATTATTATTATTATTATTATTATTATTATTATTGATCGAGATTTGGCATCACAGTGCGGGCGCAGCGTTAACGACTATAACGCCACCTAGTAGCGAACACCAATCTGAAAGATGACATTGCACTAGCTGCAGCCAACTTCCTCTAAAAAAGGAAATTCCAACTTCGGCAACTTCGCTCACATTCTCGTTTTTTCTAAACATGCATTAGTTTTGCTTTTCTTCGTAGACAATAAGGACGTGTAAATTAATATTACTGAATTCAAGAAATATATATATATATATCATTAACTTTTCCATTTTGCATTACATTTTGGTGCCTCCTGTGAGGATTGAGGCCTTTATGCTTGAGGATCTCGCATTTTTGGCAAAACTAATTTCGTGCAGATTTCATTCCAGAAGTGCTAGAAACTTCTACGACTTTTCTTAAAATTGTAGTCATTGCGGAGCTCAACTTGAGATTGTCGGCGGTCAATGTCATCAAAAGAATTCATGACCGTGTACACGATGCTAACCTAGACGGATGCGACATTGCCCAGTTGAACCAAGGGCTAACCTCAATTACCGGACATTACAACCGGTTTGTGCGGAATCACGAGAAGTTGGTTGGTGCTGCTAGGGAGGATGAATTGCCTGAACATGACCAGCTATGGGAGCAAGTGGAAACTTCCTATAATAAAACCTGCGTCCTATTAAATCGAAAGTTAGCTGCGGCGAACTGTTCAGAGTCATCCGGATTTTCAAAGCCATCCGAAATTTCAAAGTCAGTTGATACGACCGCCAGTGATTCGCCTAGTTTCGACATACGGTTAGACCCAGTCACAATCCCATCTTTCGACGGATCATACTCCAACTGGCTGGCATTCAAGGATATGTTTGAGACACTGGTGCACAATGCCAGTTTCCCAGAGGCATATAAGCTTAGTAAGCTTCGACAAGCAGTATGTGCAAGGGATGTGCCATTGGTCGGTGGGTTGTTTGCCGGTGGTTACGAAGACGTGTGGACAGCATTAAAAAATCGCTTTGATAACCCCAGGCTGCTGTCGGAGATACACGTATCAAGATTTTTGAACTTGAAGGCAGCTGTAGACGAAAGTTCAAAGTCTTTACTTACAGTTGTTGATACAGTGCAAGAATCGCTTCGCGCTTTAAAGGTTATGAAGCTTCCTGTGGAACAATGGGATGCCATTACGGTTCCAATCATTGTGTCAAAGCTACCTAGTAGCACAAAACGAGAATGGTGCATGTGTTCGGATCCCAACAAAATTCCCACTACTAAACAACTCCTCGAATTTTTGGAAAGGAGGGCTCATAGCCTCTCTACTGAAGTTTTCCGAGTTGCACAGCGTCCGGAAACATCTGCAACTAAATCTCAGTATAGAAGTCCAAATGTTAAATCCTGTTTGGTTACTACGGAAGGGCTACGGTGCTGCTATTGCCAAGGGCCTCACAGGGTGACGCAGTGCCAATCCCTCATCAACATGAAAGCTGACCAGCGTTTTGAGGCATTAAAGAATTCTGGTTTGTGCTTTAACTGCCTCAAAACTGGACACAACTCTAAACAGTGCTCATCAGGTGGTTGTCGACAATGTGGTAGGAAGCACCATACTCTATTTTGCCGTGAGATAAGTGGTCAAACTGCAGTCTCCGCATCGTCGAATCTGAAATTCAAGGATACTTCAACAGTAGATGCGAAGTCGTCCCAACCGGCTCCATGACTAGCCAAACCAGTAATAACTTGCCTTACTCGGGGAGATCGTACAGTGTTACTTGCTACTGCGCGCGCATATGCAATTTTTGATGGAAAAGAACAACGCCTAATTCGTCTCCTCTGCGATCCAGGATCGCAGGTAAGCTTAATCTCTGATCGAATGGTTCGTTATTTAAATCTTCGCAGAACCAAATGCGAGTTGGAAGTGGAAGGAATTGGTGCATTAACTCAGACTCGAACGAAAGGAAGCGTTTCTTTAGAACTTAAGTCAGCACACTCTGCATTTTTACTGCGCATATCGGCTTTGGTTGTTTCCTCGATCACCTCGATAACCCCAGCGGTGCAGGTCGACGTGGCTCTATGGAAGCATTTGGAGGGTCTTCAACTGGCTGACCCATGGTTTGGTACACCTGGCGGCATCGATGTTCTCATAGGATCTGATGTTTGGGGTTTAATTCTTCAAGGTGGCATCATAAACGGGAAGCAAGATGAACCGCACGCTCAACAAACGAGATTTGGATGGGTTATTTTTGGTCCAGGTGTGACCTCATCTTCATCAGCGCACTCTGTACGCACACTCCGTGTCGAGGTATCTGAAGGTGAGCCAAGTCTAGAGGAACTAGTCCGGAACTTTTGGAGACTGGAAGAATCGCGAGATGAGGCTAAAGGCAATGAGTGTGAGCGGATCTTTTCAATGACTCACTATAGAACTAGAGATGGCAGATATGTTGTCTACATGCGATTTAGTGGCGATGTGAACGGTCTTGGGGACTCCTATCGAAACGCATTGCGGCAGTTCCATGGTCTCGAACGTCGATTAGCTGGAGATGATGATTTGCGAAGGCAGTACGTTGAATTCATGCGTGAGTATTGTAGATGAGCATGGAAGTGGATACTATATACCCCACCACGCAGTGACAACCAAGTTTCGGGTAGTTTTCAACGGTTCCGCTCGAACGAGTACTGGAATCTCTCTAAACGACGTTCAATTGGTTGGTCCAACGATTCAGGATCCTTTGGTCGACATCATCTATTGATTTCGACGTTATTCCGTCGCTCTTACGGCGGACATCGAAAAGATGTTTCGCCAAATCTTAGTGGCACCACATCATCGGAAGTTTTAGCGAATTTTGTGGAGGGAGTGTATAATTTGAATACAGTGACGTATGGCATGGCGTGTAGCCAATTTAACGCAGTGCGTACATTACATCAATGTGCCCTCGATAACTATGGTGAAGTGGTTGACTGCAATCAAGCGTTAGCAGCGCGTAATATGATTTCAAGGTCGTTTTATGTAGATGACTTTCTAACTAGTTGCGGCTCTATTCCGGAAGCAGTGCAATTGGGCGCTAACGTCGACAGAATTCTTACCGCTGGACATTTCAGACTTCGAAAATGGAATTCCAACTATCCACAAGTTCTTCAAGGCATCAATGGCGAGGCACCCGTTTCAGCTGAACACATCATTAACCCTACAACAACGTCGGTGCTCGGATTAAAGTGGGATTCCGTGTGCCCAGGTGGTT